>APFE031422770.1:98242-127908 GCA_000404065.3 Pinus taeda
TTCACTCACTTCCCAATGAAACCAAAAAGGTATGTGATCTCTCCTCTCAAGTTTAACTAGGAAGTCCCAATTCCATTAGCATTTACCCTCAAAATGTTCAGCTTCTAACCTCCCTAGCAACTAACCCAGTGCCTTAATTTATAGTGCAATGGAGGGAAGTTACTAGGTCCTCCTTCAAAGGGATAAAGCCCTCCTTCAAAGGGATAGCTCCTCCTATCAAGGGATTAGCTCCTTCTCTTTTGGGATGAACCATCTTGGAGCGAACAATCCACGTCAAAATTCCTTCTAGAATCATCTAGAATTAACCCAAAGTGAGTTTTTTAGAATAAACTTGCGCCTTTTTGACTTTCACAGGGGTACGCACCCACCCATTTACAGAGAGAGCATGCAGATATGCAAGTAACATGAACAAAGAGTGTGGGCCTGCAGGAAAAAGTGAGAGAAAGTGAGGAACCAGAGCTTTATTGATTTTAATGACTTTCTCTCTTTTTCAAATCTTGACATGAAGAGCTGAGGTCTAAGACTTGCTTAGGAGGACAGTATAAGTGATGATAGACCCATACTGACTGCAAATAGTCATGGTGATGATATTTTTGTGTAACAGATTGCCCCCTAAAGTGCGAAGTCTGTAGTAGATGAGGATTTCGTTTATCATGGAAGAGTGAAGTACTTTATCATTTCGAGGATCATCTTGTGGAGAGCCCAGTTGGAACCTGTAAAAACATTCAATGCAAAACATAAATATGAGATCATATCATCGCTGAGGTAGGCATTCCCATACTCAGATCAAAACTAAATAGAAAACTAACTACTGCTCTGATATAGGAATGATCTTGTAATACATCACAAGTATAGACACATGTAGACACAGTATGGATGCAGCCATCTGTTTATGAATAGTCTACAGTATAATGAATACAAAATTCCTCGCAGCTTGGATGGTGGAAAATAGATCCAAGGTCTTCATTTCTACTTCTCGAAATAGTATGATTCTATCCATGTGAATGAATGTGTCGAAGTCGAACATGGTAGAAACCACTTGATTACCAGTCAATGATGTAAATTGTTAACAAGTGTGAGAGAAACCACCAATAATGTCAATGGTTCTCAAATTACTCAGTACAATCCATGAGATGTGATTAGATATGTTGATTTTGAAAACGTCACAAAATCCTTTGATCGAAGGTCAATGATGTAACCTATCGTCGAAGGCGAGAAACCTGCCATTGAGGCGTGCAGATCCCAAGGTACTGGCGATTTCTAGATCATCCTTCTAGATAAAGAGCTGAAGTCGATAGAAAGCGATCCGTCGTAGGAAAGCCTACACAAGTTTGAAGAAATTTAGTTGCAAGGACTAACTCAGGGATGGTCAAGATGGATGACAGATATTTTGCAGATGAATGGCTTATTTGCACTGACCTCTTGAACACATAACGACACGGCAAATGGTTTGGTGACAATTGACCTAAAGTTAATACCCAGAAACCGGCTGAAGACTTTCAATGTGGTTTGATCAAATGTTAGGCAAAGGATTTCCAAACCCAGGTGAATAAAGTGTCATGTTCAAGAGTGGTTACAAAGTATGACAGACAGGCTCATTTTTCTCTCTTTCCCCCCACCATTTCTGGCAAGTACCTCTTTATTTTTTACAAGCTTGAGGAGGATAACATTTTCTTGATTATAAGTTCATCCTTCAGATGAGTCCAACTTAGTTCAAATTCAAACCCTAAGAAGGAGTGGTCCGTTCCTGATTGTAATTGAACAGGTCCTTTACTGTCAAAATTTAACGAGTCCAGTATAGGAGAAACTCAACGTTTTTCAATTTTAGAGAGTCTGAAAAAACTTAAGAAGACTCCAAGGTTGACCTTTTTCGTAAATTTGTGTCTCCCAAGCCCGAAAAAGTATAAAATAATACTTGAGAGAACCGCTTGATCTTTACGACCAAGGAGTACTTTTCATAATTAGTGCCTCTGATCCGAAAAAGTAAAAAAGCGACCAATGACACGTCGTTTTATGACGAATATCGAATTTGAAACGACAAAAATCTGGCAATCTTTTCATGTTTTTACGGTCAGAAAAGGGTTGTAAGAGGACCGTCTTTTTAGTTCCGTTTTAACGAGCTTAAAAAGAAAAAGTCGGCAATCTTTTCATGTTTTAGGAGTTACAAAAGAGCTTAAAGGGGACTCTAATGTTTTTTCGTTGAAAATGACCGATTTCACCTGAAAAATCCGTTATCCTAAACAAAAACTCAAACATTACTCATACCTATTTAAAATGGATAAAAATGTTGCAAAAAATACCTTTTCAAAGTGAAACATAAACAAATTTGCAATTTATTTATTCAAAAAAGTTATAAAAAGGGCTTTCGTCAATTCATTTTTACCGTTGGAGATTTGGATGAGAAAAAAGGGCTTTTGGTTAGAAACTTCCCATGAAGATTTCGGAAAATCCATCCGTCGGAATCGAGTGCCGTCTCCTCCAGGTAATCCACATCATCCTACTCTTCAATTTCATCCGTTTCAAATTGTTTTTTAGGGGTTTATTTAATTTTTTTAAGAGCTTTTAGGTTTAAAAACCTGCGCACGGGGCTGGCGGCTGTACCACAGGGGACCCGCGTACCCCGACTTTTTTGCAGTGGGAAAAAAGTCGGGGGTATGCAACTGCCGTGAAGGCAAGGTGCGAGCCTCACGCACTGTCTCTAACCAGAGGGTGCATACCCCATGCAAAGGTTTTTTAAACCTAATAAACTCAAAATCCAAAAAAAAAAATCAATTTCATATGTTCTAATTCACCTTTTTACTGAATGCAAGGTAAACATCATGCCTGATTGGTGAGAACGGGAGCATGAGGAAGTAGATATTGCCACGATGAATCATCAACCTTCGATTAATGCATTGAAGGCATGTGGATTATACAAATTCTGGGCCATACCTGGCATGAGGGCCCAGGTGGACTTTCTGTAGTGGTTGGTGGATAGATGGAGCATACAGGACTAGTGCTTCTTCATTGGTGGTCACCAGCTCGAAATAGAGCCGGCAGACATATACTTTTTGACCGGTTTGCCTAAGAGAGGTGAACATTTAACTCTATTCGAGGCTAGGGCAGGTGGCCAGTCTATTGATAGACGCCGGCTAGAGTACTGCAATGTTCAGAATAGAGACAAAGGGATGGATATCAAGACCATATCCCGTCCTGAACTCATGGTGATTGCGTTTATAGTTACCAGACTCTGCGGCAGCGCAGCACTACATATAGCCACTAGATCCCAGATGCAAATGGCAGTTGACTACTTTCGAGGCACCATTTTCAACTGGTGCGATGCTATGTTGGCTAATGTAAAAGGACAACTGACCAGGGCCAAGAACAGACAACTGAAGACCTTTGGATATGGTGCTTTAGTTGTGAGCTTTGGTATGGAGAGGGTCCCACTGTTGGTCCCACAGCACCTCATCGTTGGAGCTGGGCTTCCTCGAGAGCCCAAACTGATGCGATGGGTTGCAGTTATGGCCCGTCATCCTGATGAGGGAACAAAGGTCGTTCGATTCAAACCTGAGTATTTCCAATGGTTGGAAAACTAGGCTTTTTCTATTCAGGACTTTCCTTATGCTGGGGTAGATTTTTGTGGTGACCCAAACATGGCTCTTCCACCAGGAGAGCAATGGGATGACTCAGGTAAAATCATTTTCAACATTTTCCTAATTTAATTTTTTTTTTTTTTTTATCTCATCCCAAAATTGATAGTAAAAGTTTCAAATGTAGATGTGGGCCCACAGCGAGCAGCCGCTCTCCGGCAGCGACACCAGCCCCACAGAACGAGTCAGCAGAGACTTTGGTCGAGTTGGAGAGACATCTAGAGCGCTTGACAGGAGACATTCTGGAGACCAGCATAGATGACATTCCTCGTCGACTTCAGCGCTATGTGATTGGGGTCCCAGGACCTTTTTGGAGGTTCCTTTGTAAGGTGGCCCGTGCAGTGGTTTCTTATCGAGATCATCACCAGTGATAGGATGATCGCCTATTGTAGACACATATGTCATTTTTGCTTTTTGTACTTATCCTTTTGGCCGATCATAAGGTGTTTTTCAACGTATGATCGAGGACGATGTATATTTTGACACACTCCTATATTATACTATATCACTATTACTGGCTTATCTTGTTAAACATGTTATGGAATGTTTTTAAATTTACTTGTATGATTATTGCAAATGTCTACTTAACATTTGAGAAGCAATTGCATCTGCTAATGTGTTTAAAGATCTTGGAATATGCTGATATTCAATATAGTCAAATTCACATTCCAAGAGATCCACTTTCAAAAATAATCTCAATAATACTGGATTTGTAATGGCATATACTCTATTAAGCTATAATACAACGAGTTCAGAATCTAACCTCACTATCAAACTCCGAATCCCAAATGAAATAGATTGAGATAATAACTCAATCATCGCACTATACTCTGCAATGTTGTTCATTGTTTGACCGAGGCTTACCCCATGTATAGATACCAACTCGTTAGAGGGCGAATAAATAACCCAAGCTTCAGAAGAAATATTCTGTGTACTACGACAAGCACCATCAGCGAAACCAATGTATGTTTGGAGAGGCATCGACATCTGCAATATCAAGATTAAAACCAAGATAAGTAGGAATAACGATGAAAAACACTCTTTAAGCTAAGCACACTCTTTAATCTAAAACACACTAGCTAGACAGAAAACTAACCGAACTAAAAATCTCCACACCCATCCTTAAGCATAATACCTCTTCAAGTAAAGACCATTTATGGGTTTACCTAAAGAGACCCCGTCAAAGTCTACCAACTCATAGGCCCCTTTTTCTAGCTTTCGCTTGACAACATAGGGACCATGCCACATAGGCACGAATTTTCTAGCGCCTAATTTATCATTTGTCTAATCATACAATAAGACTAGATCTCCTTCCGAAAAATTTCGAGTAGTCACATTTCGATCATACTGAGCTTTAATACGTTTTGCATGAGTTTCGATCGCTAATGCAGCATCACGTCAATTCTCATCTAGCTTAGCCAAGTATAACAAATGTCTTTCCTCTTTGGAAGTGGCTGGAAGTAACTTGATGGTAATCTGCAATGATGGGATTTCGCACTCAATGGGTAACACAGCGTCTAGACCATAAACAAGTTGGAAAGGAGTGAACCCTCTTGACGTTTTTACTGAGGTTCGATACGCCCAAAGCGCTGAAAATAGCATGTTATGCCAATTCGACCGATGAATCCCAATGATTCGTCGGATCATGATGACTAGAACTTTGTTGATGGCTTCAACCAGACCATTGGCTTGTGGATAATAAGGAGTTGAACTATCCTGACGCAAGCCAAGCTGGCCTGTAAGTTCAGTCATCATAACGTTTCGAAAATGGCGCCCATGATCAGTTATAATCGCTTGTGGAACACCAAACCTAGCAATTATATGATTGAACACAAAAATCGAAGTTGTTTTGCCGTCTGCCTCAAATGTAGGCATTGCCTCGGCCGACTTGGTAAAATAATCTACTGCAAGGATGATATACGCATGCCCCCCGGCCAAGTGAGGGTTACATGTAATAAAATCGATACCCCATTTGGCAAAAGGACCAATGGAAATTATAGGGTGGAGAGGAGCAGGTGGAGCGCGCATCTTTCGATCAAAAATTTGGCAGTTGTGGCATTCTCGGACCGCGTTAATACAATCTTTAAACATAGACAGCCAGAAATAGCCAGCGCGCAATATCTTTTGGGCTATGGCATACCCAGACATATGACCGCCACATGCTCCAGAGTGACAGTCACTTAGGACCCTTTCATCTTCCTCATGAGTTAAACAACGTCGAAAAACAGAGTCCGCCCCACGACGATAAAGAGTATCTCCAATAATTCTGAATTGTTGGGACTGGAATTGTCTTTTTCGACATTCTGAGCGTGAAATATCTGGCCGAAAGGATTGGGTTTGGACATAAACGATGATATCCCCATACCATGGATCTAAAGTGCTGATTAGAAACAAGGATTCGTCCGCAATGGGCTCCTCCGCCACAGATTTTGTGTTAGTACGCGGGAAGTCACACAATAACTCCGCAAAAACTAAAGATTTCTTTGACTTAGACTTTTCAAATTCCAAGTCGAACTCCTACAGGATCACAATCCATTTGGAGTACATGCCCCCCTAGCAATTGCTTGGTCAAAATATAGATCATAGGGTTGCAATCGGAAATGACTGTAGTTTTACGTAGTAAAATGTAATGACGAAAACGTTGGACAGCTTGAACGGCTACCAATGTCAATTTCTCCACATGTGAGTATTTTAGTTCAGTTGGATTTAAAGTTCGACTAAGGTAATATATCACATGTTCAGTATCGAATTCATCTTCCTGAACTAACACCATTCCGATGGTAGAATGGGAGGCGGCGAGATACAAGAAGTAGTCCTGGTTGTAATTGGGAGGATGCAATAAAGGTGCATGGGTCAACGCATGTTTTAGTGCATCAAAAGATTTCTCAGCTATCTCGTCCCAAAAGAATGGAGTATTCTGTTTCAACAAATGAGTAAAACCCTTTGTGATCTTGGCGTATTTAGGAATGAACCGACGTAAAAAGTTTCCTTTCCCTTGCAAACTTTGGAGTTGGCGAAGACTCGAAGGAGGAGGCAATTTGATAATGGCTTCAACGTTCGAGGGATCAGTGCAAATGCCGGCTTTCGAAACAACAAACCCCAGTAACCGACCCGTTTCTATATAGAAAACACACTTGTGTGGATTCAACCTAATCCGATAATGCCTACACCTCATAAAGATTGCGCGTAAATGAATGAGATGATCAGCTCGATGTAATGAATGAGCAGGAAAATCATCGAGATAGGGTTGCACAATGTGCTTGATATCATGAAAAGCATAAGACATGGCCCTTTGAAAAGTTGCCCTGGCGTTCTTAAGCCCAAAAGGTAATTTTCAATAAGCAAATGTGCCCCATGGACAAATGAAAGCCATTTTTGGTTGATCAGCAGGTAGAATATTGATTTGATTGTATCTGGAAAAACTATCCATAAAGGAAAATATTTCACTAGTGGCACAATCATCGATGATTTGATCGATATAGGGAGTTGGGTAATTGTCTTTTGGATAGGCTTGATTAATGTCCCTATAATCAATACATATTCTTATTGTCCCTTACTTTTTGTTAACAAGAACAATATTTGATACCCAATCTGTTAACGAGATCGGATAAATGAAACCTGCTTTGAGTAATTTTTCAACTTCTGCTTTAACTGCAGCAGTTTTTCTTGGGTGGATCTGACGCAAGCATTGCCAGACGAGTTTAGCGTCCGGGTAAGTTTTGATTTCATGAACAACAATTGCAGGGTCAATTCTTGGCATTTCCTCATATGACTAGGCAAACACATCGCCGAATTCTTGAAATAGGGTCTTATATGTTTGAATTTCATCTTCCGTACAAGAGGCACCTATATGAACGTTTTCAACAATTCCAGGCTTAACCGAAATGTCAAGAGGAATAGTTCGAGAAATATTTCCCAAGTTTAACTCTGAATCAGGATGTTTCATTGGATTCTGAGCTTCCTTGACATATTCAACAGTAAAAATTGATGAAAAATCATTTTCAAAATGATCACCCTCGGGTAAAAACGAAGATCTATGATGAAGATCTTCCCATGGTAAATCATCGACACATAGGATTTCACGAATTTTCTCATCAGTTTGAACAAGTTTAGAAAACGTTATTGAATCTGAGTTTGACGTTGAAAGTGATTCCTCATGGACCACATTCATTAAGTCAATTTTGGTTGAAGATGTGTCAGAGAACGACTCCACGGCCTGATACGCAATTTCATACGGACTCAAAGGCATAAGATCACCAAATGAGTCTATCTTAGATTCAGAAGGTATGATCCAAGGATCATCATAAATAATGGTGTCTGATGAAATCATATGAATGGTTGCAATAGAAGACGATGCATTGATAGGAGGAAAAGGAAAAGTTCCCAATAAACCGGCATCTTTAACTAGTCCTACTCCAACATCCTTATACGGGATAGTTGTTTTACCAACATGCTGAATGCTTTTAGCAGAGGCTGGGTCGGATGAAAAATAAGATAGTTGGTCTAAGGTTACGATCTTTCCATTATGAGGGAACTTTATAAGCCGAAAGACCGATGAAACGACAGCTGTCATAGCGTAAGACCAACTACGACCCAAGAGAAGGTTGTAATCTAGGGGGGCATCAACCACCTCCACATCTAGATTAACGGTTTTACCTTCAACCCCTATAGGTAAATCCTGTAGAATGCCAAAAGGACGAAACCCACAGCCATCAAAGGCCTTTAGAATCGTCGGGGATTGATTTAGTGAAGGAGAACCAAGCAATCTCCAACCCTGTATCGACATAATACACGTTGAAGCTCCCTCATCAATCATAGTCCTATGAAGAGGTCTGTTTTTTACTATCACTGGAATCTGGACAGCCGTTTGATGAGGTAAGTGCGGTGCACTATTTTCTAGATCGAAAATTATAAGGTTCGAGTCCTAAACGTCAACAGCTCCTATAGCCGACAAAAGTAATTTACGTTGTGCTGGACATGATTGCAGCACTTCCAAAGCCGACATCGCTGAAGGTGAAACAGCTAAATCTTCAACAATGTTATAGTTCTGAGCCACTCTCGCATGTGGATTGAAAGTCGACTTTCGAAGTATACCCTTGGCGGGAAGTTTGATTACTAAGTCTGGATTAGGTTTTTTGATCTGTAGTGGATCGGAACCGGGAGCTGAGGTTGATGGATTAGAATGAGAAGATTCTGCTTCTTTACCATCAACATGACTTTTACTTCCATAATCTTGCGATTGAGTCGCAATCCTAACATGGGACATCATCAGTATGGGTTCTTCGTTGGAATTGGAGGAAGAACCTATCATCTTACTGTCTTGATTTGGAAAAGGATCCTTCAAAACAATAGGAGTTTGGCAACCTTTGACAATTTTTGCAACCTCTGCACGATGAGGGCAGTCTCTCATAAAATGCTCTTCATCACAAATGAGACAAGGATAACGAGGTTTGCGTTTTCCATCATTTGGTTCCACTTTTTCCGGTTTCTCCTTTGAATTCTTATCTGTTTTATTCTTCTTCTTCCCTTTCTTCTTACCACCGGATTTTGATTTGGCTGTAGATGACTCTACAACATGAATATCGGCGGATAGTTCTGCGAAAGAATCTCCTATCGGGGAATCTGGCAAGGTTATGATAGGAGAAGAATTCTTGGAAGACTTCTTCTTACTTTTGGTATTAACCGTACCAATCATACCATCAGCGACATGAGACCCTGAAGGAGCTACAGCGATTTGATTTTGCTTGGGAAGATCGGGGATTTTCTCGTGTAATGTACCTGACTGAGTATAAACTAAGTCAAGATATTGTGCTTGAGAAAATACTTGCTCCTCAGTAACGGCTCCGGCCTTAGCTACATCCTCAGTGATCTTGGGCAATAAAGGTTTTACAAACCATTCGGCTAAGATCTGATCCGTGATAAAAACTTTCACTAAACGCCGTCGACGCCTCCATTCATGAATGTGATCTGAAATGTAAGTAGACGTTGACTGCTTTAACGAAGTTAATACTTCCGTGCCATTGTCATACCTGACTGGCAACTGAAAATGAGTTAGAAACGAGGT
Source organism: Pinus taeda (assembly GCA_000404065.3). Classification (NCBI taxonomy): domain Eukaryota; kingdom Viridiplantae; phylum Streptophyta; class Pinopsida; order Pinales; family Pinaceae; genus Pinus; species Pinus taeda. The sequence continues at coordinate 107,939 of APFE031422770.1, forward strand.
AGCTAACTGACTAAAATTATAAAAAGTGGCTCGCGGTAACTCAATGTACCACTTGGCCGCAAGACCAATTAGAGTTCCTTGGAAAAGTCTTAAACTAATTGAATCATCTGAAATGGAATTAGACGCACACCAGAGGTGATAAGTCATCACATGGTTCGATGGGTCCTCGCCTGGCTTACCTTCAAACTTAGGAATATCACTAGGCAACTTATTCGGAATTGGCGACCAAAACGGAAGATAGTTAATTGGATCGTTCGTAAGGCGCGACCAATCAGGCAAGTCCAAAGTTGCGATAAACGGTAACTGACGATTAGGGTCCCTAAAACTCTGGGTCGTTAGAACAGTCCCAGGAGGAGGATATCCAAGATAACTAGGAATTGGAATTGCATTTGGGATATTATATCCTCCTGGAAAACCAGGATTAATAGGACCATACTGGCGTTGTTGAGGTTGTTGATATGTATACCCAGGGTACAGTTGATACTGATAGACTGGCTGCTGCACAACAGGACCGAATTGGTACTGTCCTTGGTACGGTTGTTGAATAAATTGAGGTTGACTGGTGACAACCGTACTTAAACCAGGTTGTCCTACAAGCATCTAAACCAAAGTGTGGACCATGGGTCCAGACTGAGGTAAAAATGTCTGAGGAGTAGATACAGGAACAGTAGAAACCGGAGTTGTCGGTACTCCAGAAGTAGGTGGGGTAGATGAAATAGATGTTGCAGTAGTTGCAGCAGTCGTTTGAGGCAGAGTAGGAGGCGTACTAGGCCCAGGCTGAGAAACTACAAAAGGTGTAGAAGTTTGAATAGTAGACTGGACAGGTTGCTGGGGTGAACAAGAAACCAAGGGTTGTCTAGTTTGAGATGACAACTGAACATTCGGTTGCAAGACCTGTTTGGATTGAGATGGATCCCACACTACATTCATTCCAGTGTACGGACCCATAACAGGTTGAGAATATTGAGGACCATAACCGGGTTGAGGGTAGGGTTGATAATTCAGCGGTACATTTCCAGATCCTTGAACATATGATTGACTGGAAGGTGGTTGGCAACCTTGGGTTGGGTACTGACCTTGGGGTTGATAACCCTGAGGCATGTACTGATACTGGGGTTGACCTTGAGGTACATATTGATACTGGGGTTGACCTTGAGGTAACTATATTGATACTGGGGTTGACCTTGAGGTACATATTGAGTCTGGGGTTGACCTTGAGGAACGTACTGTCCCGTAGGTATGTACTGTCCTTGAGGTTGCTCCCCAGGCACAAACTGGGTACCTTGAGATTGCCCCCCAGGCGCATACTGGGTACCTTGAGGTTGCCCACCAGGCGATACTTGAGGATTTTGAGGCTGCCCCCCAGGCGGTGACTCGCCACCTTGAGGTTGAGGATTGGGAATAGTACCCGACATCATGAGAATATCTTCTACACTCAACGGTTTAGTACCATTGTTTCCAGTTAATAACCCTTGTTCAATAGGTTGAGTAGATGCTCTCGAAAAAGTACCAGAAAGTGACTGATACCCAACGGGAATAGAAGGACCATGGTACAAAAAGGCTTCCTGAGATTGAGAAAACATGGACGACTGTCTTGACATATTTAATGGAGGATAGTAACCCCTAGTTGTCGGGTGATAAGAAATACGAGGTGGTGAAAAACTTAGTCCCGGGTTTTCCAAAAAATTTGTCAATGAAAGATACCAAGTACTGCTTCTAGGTGGACTATAAAATATTGATTCACGCTCCCTAAGCTCTATAACAGGTTGATTTTCAGGGATAGGGATGCCTTCTTTTTCTTCCAAAGTAGCAAGTTCTTCAATAGCTATTAGTCCAGAAGGAAGATTTTGGGTAATTACTCTTTCTATGCTAGGTGAACTAGGATCACTTGAAGCTGGAGAGTTAAACCCCAATGTTGGAGTAGCAGCAACAGATTCAGGTTCGGATATTTTAGGTTCTTCACCTATATCACTAGTAGATGAAACACTACCAGTAACTTCAGAAACAGAAACAGACACAGACTGTTGATTATAATCTGCTACTAAAGCTTGAAAATCAGGATGTACCACCAAAGAAGACTCTCCTTCCTCAGGTGACCCAACTCTACTATCTCTAGGAGTTACCAAGGCCCGTAGCCCTTCGGGCTAGCTCGGTGAAAACGCAGGAGGTTGGCCCCGAAGTCTACAGGACTTCCTCGGTAATTCAGCCACAGTTAAAATTTTTTAACTACTTCACACGAAAACAAAGTAAAATCTCAATGAAAACCACCTAAAGCCTCTAAAGAACTAAACAAATTGAATCACACGCCTAAAGAATCTAGGAGATCAAACCACACACAAACAGTAACTTTCCGTACTGAAAACACTAGTTGGTGATGAAATCCAACGTCGCAGAATTCAATATAGAAATAGCGGTTCAAATAGTTACCCCGACAACCTGCTTAATGAATAGACTGGAACAAGTTTCTCCACTAAACCGTCTCGAGTGAAGAGAACCCCCCAGAAAATCCAAGTGAGTCTAGCCAACATCTGCTCCAGGTACAGTGGGATCTTCCCACCACCGTCACCTTAGGAAGAACCCTATAGAATATGGTCACTATGGTCACCAATGGAAACAAATATACCTGGGGGAACAATCTACGATCCGATATGCACGCAAGGGCAGAGTAGCAAGCTCAATCCCCTTGAAGGCTCCTTGACATAGCCAAGGTTTACCAACAAGTGACCCCAGGCTCCTCGACAATGGTTAATCCGAGGTTTACCATTTTTAATATGTGAATATCTAGCGTCATTCCCAATGAGGAAGGATTGATTCCCACACTGGTTCGGGCACTATCTCGTGCTTCTCCTTTAAGAGGAGCTTTCCCAGAGCATAGATGCAACAATTGGATTTCTCTCCTACCACAAGATATAGCTACTTGTTTGTTTTACTATCTTGGAGAGTTAATTACTCCCTACTCCAAGACACTAGCCTAAGCTATGTTGGTGTAATAGAGCCCTACAAATCAAAAGATTACTAGATTGATTTTACTTTAAGAATTATTTTTATTGGTTTTTCTTTAAGTCAAGAGGTGCGGAGATGAAACTCGTGGTGCGAAGACTCGACTCGAAATCACTAAAAAAAATGCACTTAAGATGATTAAGCAATATTTTCCCTTCAATGAACTTCTAGCTAGGAAAGAGTTTGAGAATGCAAATGCGTGTAAACACAAATCTTTCTTAACAAACAAATTAAAAGAAGAGTTTTTGTCTTTTCCAATGTGCTCAAAACGAGACAACTAGTTATATTCACAAGAATTTCCCTTTTCTTTCAAACGTTCAAAGACTACAAAAAACAAACTTTTTCAAAAGAGATTTTTTATTTTATTTTTATAACACACTCAAAACTATGGATAAAGCAAATATTGAGATCTATAAACTATAAAAAACTATTTGAAGTAAAAGCTTACAAGATGTCTTTTTCAAGGATGTTTTACTTGGCTATAAGCAAACCAAGGACTAACTTGTCCAGAATCACAAATCAGTCAAAAAACAACTAATTTTTGTTTTCTTTTTTAAAAATGAAATCCAAACTTTTAACACAAGCTTTGTTGAAGTTTCACAAAGAGAAAACACAAGATGGATTCCTCAACAAAGGGAGATTTTGCAAATGGTTAGACTCATAAGAAGGCCAGTAAAAACCAAGGTGATATGAGGCTTCTATAGCTTCTAAGCTCTGAGCTACTACACGAACAAAATGAAAATCAAGACCAGCGACCAAAACTTATAGGAATTTCACCTAAAACCCTAACACCAATGGAATTAACCCAACAAAAGTTCTTAACAAGTCACATGTAGGTCTGGGTAGGGATAACAACATCTAAACAAATACTAAAATGACTGGAAGAGAAAATCTTAAGTTTTTCAAAATTTTAGCAGGGTCCGCAGGCCCACAGTTTACACAGGTGTGTGAACGCTCTGTGTGAAAAGAAAACATGCGTATAGGTACGTACTGTGTTACAAGCATAGGATGTGGGCTTCTCCTAAAATTATGAAAACCAAAACTAACCCTAGATCTACTAAATCCACCCAATTCCACACACAACAAGCCAAAAATAGAAACAAAAACACAGTTTCTCAGGTCAAAGTCAAAACAAGGAAAACAATCAAGTCCCCAGTGGAGTCACCATTTTGTCACACAGAATGAGTCGGGGTTGCGGACAAGATAGACCTCCCTAGTATCTAAAGATATGTGCTGACAAGCAAGCCAATCAAAAACTATATTTCTCTAAATATGCAATTAAAAACAAAGGCAAACAAGTGTTTTAGGCCTACCTTGTCTCCAAAGCAAGTTTGTGGAAGCCTCGCTCCTTTACTCCAAATGAGCTCTCTTGTAGCAAGTCTGCAAACACAAACAAGAAAACAAATTAAATAGCACCTGAAAAGCCAATGTCATAAAGCATATCCATCATAATGATCAAGGAATTTATGAAACAAACCACATAAGACAATTTGTTGAGAAAAATGAATCTAATTGTATTAATTCAAATCAAAGAAGAACTTTACAACCTGTGCCTTGATGCTATACAAGATCCTCCCAGGGTCCAACAAGAAGTCTCCTCTACTTTGACAAGTTTCACTCACTTGCCAATGAAGCCAAAAGGTATGTGATCTCTCCTCTCAAGCTTAACTAGGAAGTCCCAATTCCACCAGCATTTACCCTCAAAAATGTTCAACTTCTAACCTCCCCAGCAATTAACCCAATGCCTTAATTTATAGTGCAATGGAGGGAAGTTACTAGGTCCTCCTTCAAAGGGATAAAGCCCTCCTTCAAAGGGATAGCTCCTCTTATCAAGGGATTATTTCCTTCTCTTTTGGGATGCATGAACCATCTTGGAGCGAACAATCCACGTCAAAATTCTTTCTAGAATCATCTAGAATTAACCCAAAGTGAGTTTTTTAGAATAAACTTGTGCCTTTTTTACTTTCACAGTGGTACGAACCCACCCCTTTACAGATAGTGTGCGCAGATATGTAGGTAACATGAAAAAAGACTACGAGCCCACAGGCAAAAGTGAGAGAAAGTGCGGAACTAGAGCTTTATTGATTTTAATGTCTTTCTCTTTTTTTCAAAGCTTGACATGAAGAGTTGAGGTCTGAGACTTGCTTAGGAGGACAGTATAAGTGATGATAGACCCATACTGACTGCAAATAGTCATGGTGACGATATGTTTGTGTAACACTTGCTATTTTAGGAAAAGCAGCCCATGCATGCAAGTCAGTTTTGCTTGGTCCTAGAGGGACGCGGTCAACCTGAAGACACATGCAATATCTTTCTTGACTGAGAGAGGGATTTGTGTAGTTTCTTAGAGGAACTGGGCTGGCTATCTTATAGGGATTGCACAATTTCTTGGAGGAGTAGGTGACTGCTGCGTAGAATTGTGAAATTTCTAGGTTGAGCTGCAGTGTTAGGCCAGATTGTGTAATTTTCCCAAGGAAGGTTTTCTGGTTGCATTGCATAATTTTTGATCCCAACAAATTTGCACAATTTCTGGAGGGAAGGATGGTTCCCCTCCATAATTTCACAAATTTATAAGGAAGTTGTTCGGCCAGCAACTAGCCCCAGTCCGGAATCACAGCCTGTGAGGGGAGTGAAGCAAACTGACATGCACAGGCTGGCAAGCTACAAAGAAACCAATGAAGCCTATGTACTTGACAATGCAAGACATTCTACTAAGGATTGTTAGTAGGGAGGCTCAAAAACGAGGCTAACAAAAATTTTTGGAGTGTGGTTGTATCCGCTACAACACGAACACAAACCCTGCCTTTTACCATATGAAATACATGCTATTTGGAGTATTCTTGATCAACACAAATATATACATGTGAAAAATCTAAAATATTTAATTGTATTAATGTTACATATGAGTAAATAAATACTCTCCAAGTTTAATCATTCAATTCGGTCTTGAAATTAAGGTTGGGCGTGCATTTTTGTGAAGTAGGCCAAAATTGCCTTGATTCACTAAAATGCATGCCCGAACTTGATTCCTTGGCCAATCTTATTGATTGGAATTGTAGATTGTTTATTTTACCATGTTAAACACTTTTACATTGTTACATATTTACTAACCATTAGAGTAGTAATAGTGTTAATTTTCTTAGGGCTAGAAATCTCTACTATAGATAATTGCATTTTAAAACATATTTAACATTTACACATTGCGTTCACCCATTATGATCATAAACAATTCTGGAAAGAGAACATTAGAAATAAAAATGCAACAAAACAGTCATAGGTCTCTCATGATACCTTTATCATAGGGCTCTACATATATGCTTCATACCTCTTTCATAATATTTTCTCATATCACATATAAGAAGGCCCAAAAATATCATTGTTATACCCAAGAAATGACGTCCATTAGGGTGTTGTTACACAATAATACTAAGGTAAAATTACAGAGACCCATAGGATGGAATGATCATTATATCAGTACCAATTAATTACAGGTCCTAATGTACATTTAATTGAGGCACACAAACTCTGCCTTTAACCCCATGAAATCCATGCAATTTGGCGTATTAATGAACAACAGAAAAATATATGTGAAAAAATTAAAAATATTTTATTTTATTAATGTTACTTATGTGTAAATAGCTACTCTCCAAGTTGAATCATTCAATTTTGCTTTGAAATGAAGGTTGGGCATGCATTTTTGTGAAGTAAGCCAAATTTTCTTTTCTTCACGAAATTGCACGGCCGAGCTTCATTTCTTGGCCAATCTGATTGATTCAAATTGTAGATTATTTAGCTTATTATTTTAAAAGCTTTTACATTGTTATATGTTTACTAACCAATAGAGTAATAACCATGCTAATTTTCTTAGGGCTAGAATTATCTCTTGTAGATAGTTTCATTTTAAAACATTTTCACATTTCATTCACCCCATATCATCATAAGAAATTATGTACAAAGAACATTAGGAATAAAAATGCAACGGAAAAATCATAAGTCTGTCATGATATCTCTCTCAAAGGGCTCAACATTTTTGCTTCTTGTCTTTTTCATAATATTTTCTCATATCACAGATAAGAAGGCCCAAAGAGGCCACTGTCATACCCAAGAACTGAGGCCCATTAGGGCATTGTTACACCACAAGGTCGGGGCCCATTAGGGAAGCGTTACACCACAAGGATGAGGTACAATTTCACAAACCCATTGACGGAATGATCATGATATTCCTTACAATTAATTACAGGTCCTATTGTTCATTTATTTGAGGCTCACAAACCCTACCTTTTACCCTATGAAATCCATGAAATTTGGAGTATCCTTGAACAAGAGAAAGATATATGTAAAAATTTAAAAATATTTAATTATACTAATGTTACTTATTAGTGAAGAAATACTCCCAATGTTGAATCATTCAATTTGGCCTTGAAATAAAGGTTGGGGGTGAAATTTTCTGAAGTAGGACAAAATTCCTTGCTTCACTAAAATGCATGCCTAGGCTTCATTTCTTCACCAATATGATTGATTCAAATTGTATATTGTTTATTTTACTATTTTACACACTTTTAAAATGTTATATATTTACTAACAAGTAGATTACTAACAATGCTAATTTTCTCAGGGCTAGAAGTATTTGTTGTAGATAATTGCATTTTAAAACATTTTCAAAATTTTCACATTGCATTCACCCCATATCATCATAAGTAATTATGTAGAGAGAGCATTAGAAATAAAAATGCAGCAGAATTTGACATGACTTTGTCATAGGGATTAGCATATCTCCTTCATATATTTGTCATAATATTTTCTCATATCACAAATAAGAAGACCCAAAGAAGCCGATGTCATACCCAATAATTGAGGTCCATTAGGGCATTGTTATACCAAAAGATTGAGGCCCATTAAGGCCTTGTTTTATTTTTGTTGGAGAAGATTAACATTATATTAACATGGAAATACACATATAGTACATCAAAAAAAATATTGGGTGGTCTTCACCCATCACCCATTGAGGTTCTCTGCCCTTGGAGAGAGAAACTAGAAAACCTTTCCAGGATTTTCAAATCAAGTCTTGTGCAATGCATCATCAGAAAAAGATAAATATTACAAAATATAGAACCCTCATTCTGTGCTGGGACCGAGCCACTAAGAGACAAACCTTGAAGAGAAGGTAAAAAAAAAAAAAACCTTGCAATGTTACACCATAAAACAAAAATGTGGCTTTTCCTCGAGCCACTCAACCTTTCTTCTATCACCATTGATCTATAACCTCCGTCCTTACTGGGGTTATCTTCTTACTCTTGGTACAACAATCGCAAGGGTAAATAGGTATCTTGGTTTCCTTAGATCTCTTCGAATAGAGTAGGAGGGGTCAGCCATATTCCCCCTCCCTACAACAGTGCTCTCCAAAAGAGAAACATGACCACCATTGTTGCTCTAGGTCTGGGTTCCATTCCTATCTCTAACCATTTCTCTTTTCACCTTGTTATATCTTCTCCTTCCTTTGGTAGGTAGTGGAAAATATTTAGTCATGTTTCCTTCTTCAAGATACTCTGAGAGCTACTGGGGTATGGTGGCTCATAGTTTTTCAACCATCCATCCCATTTCCTCAAAGGGATTCCAAATCCTTCTACCTACCAGAATAGGGATTCTGCCTGATTTCAAGTAACAGTTAGGGGTAAGGTCCCCTTGTCTTACCATTAACAAAGAGGGAATAATATCTTCCTACTCCTATAGCTCCAAGGGTGGGAATTTTCTCGACACCTTCCACCATATGGACTTGCAAAGCCTTCCTTTAAGGGGTGTAATGATACACTTACTATTGAGATTATATCACCACGTGAGAACCATCTCTGTGAGTTGAGAGGGCCCTCCTTGGCCACTCATCACAACTTAACCACCTCCCATGGATGATCTCCCTTTTTGTATCTGCCACTTCCAGCTCTTCTGACATAGTCTCTTCTTCCATAACAACATCACCTTACCATGGCCACTCCCTGAGGCGCCTTCTCTCATCATTTCCTTCATATCTTTCAATTCTCATTTAGCTCCCTCTGTGAGCTCCCTCATACTCCTTCAATTTGGCACCACTCTCACGCTTCTTCTCCTAGTTCCAACTAAACTTCCCTCATTTCCTCTAATCCTCTATTAGTCAAAGACTCCATTTCACCAATTCTTTCCTTAATCATCCTTTGGGTAGTATTTTATAGCATTTCACACTTCTTTATACTTCATCACAACTTATTGCGACCTTAAATCCACCATTATGGTTTTCTCATCTTAATCATTCTGAGTCTGCACAAACCTAGTTTACAATATTCCTTCAGATGAACTTGATACAATGGGTCACATGTGCTACCTCTCTCACCCTAGCTAGTCTCAACATATTTTATTTTTTACCTCTACATTATCCTCATTAGTTTTCACCACCTCAAAATTCCAAGGTTTTATTTGACAACTAGCATTCTATCGTTTGCAACAAAAATTTTATTCAATAATCCACTTAGCTACTTTCTTTAGCTTCAAAAAATAATACAATGTAGGGAATGAATACTTTGGTGTAACTCCCATCACATGGACTTGACCTTAATGTGAGTTTCTAATCCTTCACATGTTAAAGTACATCGTCATTGGTGCACCTCGTCCAAAATATTGCGACTCCCACCCTTAGTTTTGTTGAAGATTTTTCATTCAAATACTTAATTATCTTCTTGGCCTTGAGTGCTTCTTTTTGTACTTGTTTCTCACATAGATCAATACTTGTTTCTAATCATATTATCATAATATTTTACTATGAAAATATATGAATATATTCCCATATAGAATGAACCTCTTGAATAATGTCATCCCAAACAATTGGTCTAGCTTCAATTAAAGAAATTTACCTTTCAACTTGGTTTTCAACTCTTTGATTTCATCTTAGATTTCCTTATACTTACTGGTAGGATTATTGTTATTTTCAATTGTTATGTTCAAATGCCTCTCCTTTATGTTCAACTACTCCCTTACAATGAGCAAATCATCTTGGGACTTCTTTAGTTAAACTTATAAAATTCCGATCTTTGCAATGACCTTTGTCAATTTCTCTGAGGGGTCATCTGATTGAGCTGGAATCACAATGGTGCAAACATGATTTTTAATTAACTATCATAGGTTCTATACTTGTTCCTACAAAATAACAATCTCTTTATTTCTATCAACTAATTCTTTTATTAATAGCTCTTCTTATTTTTCAACTTGAGCCAACTCAGCTATTTGAGTGTGCTCAGTCCCAAGAAATTTTAACTTCTTCCTTATTGATAGAACCTTAGATTTTGTGTTCTACAATAGGGTATTGATGTTGTGTTTCCATACTAATTCTCATTTTATAACTCCTTTCCTTAATTTGTTATTAATTAATTTGTTGCAAAGTTTGAAATGAAGAAGGAACCTCTTCTATTGTGAATATTTCTAAATCAATAGAGATATAATAGGAAGTAGTTTGCCCTCGATTTACCAACTACATTTGAAAAATAGGCTCATTTGAAGGTCCTTAGGTTAGTTTGATTTGTATGTCTTCTTCATCCTCTATTTGAATTTTATTCCTCTTCTGTGATTTGGAATCATCCATATTTTCAGGTGGATTCCTCTTCAAATTCTTCTCTTTTACCATATTGGTTTCAACATCGATACTTTGTTGCACCCTATTGCATGGTCAAGTTTCTTGATTTTTCATTTTCTTATTTTTTTATCCACTTTCATGAATATAAGGTGCAAAACTAATTTCCACCCCTTTATTAGAAATTATATCATGAGGGTCATATTCCCACTTTTTTCCTTTCTCAAAACCAAACTCCTTAATAATCTCTTCCACCTGTGTAAGGGTGTGTCTGTTGTTTGCAATAAATGGCCCCACAGTCTTGTCTAACTTGAAAATATACTATTTTTGTGTAGGAAAAAAAAGTACTTGGTCAACACTTCAAGGGAAAATATCCTCATAGGAAACACGATCAGCTTGAAATGAAGGTTGGGTGTGCATTTTTGTGCAGCAGGCTAGAATTTGCTTGCTTCACTAAAGTGCATGCCCATGCTTCATTTATTAGCCAATTTGATGGATTAAAATTTTATATTGTTTGTTTAATTATTTTTCACACTTTTTCATTGTTATATCTTTACTTGGAGCTTACATATTTATACTTCAAATTTCATACAACATTTTAACTTTTGCTACAACTTTCCTTATGTGAAAGTTGTCTATAACTCGGAAACATAGTTATGTAGGATATTTTTCAGACATGATGCAAGGTTACATATTAAGGTCAGGACCTGTACAATCATGTCCCATCTCAAATTTCATTACCAAGAGTGTAATTGGTTTGGCATGGGGGTGCATATTTTTTTGGACTTTGATCATTAAAAGATATGATCAATTTCCATTCCGACAAACATGGATTTCAATGTATAACATTTCCTTTATAAAAATGACCATGATATGTTGCATAGTTAGCTTTATATTTAGGTTGGAATGATCATTATCACACAGTAAACTAAGTATAATTCCTCATGTGCATTTATTTGAGTCACAAGATCCTTGACTTTAACCCTATGAAATCGATCCAATTTGGCATATTCTTGTGCAACAGAAATTTCTATGTGCAAAATTGATGTTAATTATGAGTAAAAAAGTACTCTTTGAGTTGAATCATTCAATTTGGAACTGAAATGAAGGTTGGATGTGCATTTTTGTGAATCAAACCAAAATTGTCTTGCCTCACTAAAATGCACACCTAGGCTTTATTTATTAGCCAATTTGATTTATTGAAATTGCAGGGTGTTTATTTAATGATTTTACACAATTTTGCATTGTTATATCTTTACTATGAGCTCAAATATGTATACTTCATATTTCATACAACATTAGAAGCTTTACTTCGACTTCCCTTATCTAAATGTTGTGTATAAGTGGGAAACATGGTTATGTAGAATATTTGTCAGACATGATGCAAGGTTATATCCTAAGGTTAGGAGTTGTCCAATCATGTCCCATTTCAAATTTCTTTATCAAAATTGTAATTGGCTTGGCCTAGGAGTGCATATGTGTTCCGAATGTGATCATTAGCAAATATGATCACTTGTTATTCCAACACACTTGGATTTCAGTGCATAACATTTCCTTTATGAAAATGACTATGCTATGTTTCATAAAATGTTTTTATATTTAGGTTGGAATGATCATTATCGTACATTCAATTAAGTACGGGTCCTGGTGTGCATTTATTTGAGGCACACAAACCTTGACTTAAACCCTATGAAATTGATCCAATTTTGCATATTCTTGCACAACATAAATTATATGTGCAAAATCCATGTTAATTATGAGTAAAAAAGTATTCTCCAAGTTGAATCATTCAATTTGGCCTTGAAATGAAGGTTGAGCAGGGATTTTTTTGAAGCAACCCAAAATTGCATAGCTTCACTAAAATGCACCTCTAGACTTCACTTATTGGCCAATCTAATTGATTAAAATTGTATATTGTTTATTTAATGATTTTACACACTTTTTCATTATTATATATTTACTTTGAGATTTCACACAACATTCTAAGTTTTGCTTCGAATTTCCTTATGTGAAGGTTGTGTATAAGTGGGAAACATAGTTATGTTGGATATTTGTCAGACATGATGCAAGGTTATATCCTAATGTTAGGAATTGTCCAATCATGTTCCATTTCAAATTTAATTGCCAAGAGCCCAATTGGTTTGGCCTAGGAGTGCAAATTTGTTCCAAATGTGATCATTGCTAGATATGGTCAATTGCTATTCTGACAAACTTGGATATCAGTGTATAAAATTTTCTTTATGAATGCGAATATGCTATGTTGGATAAAATAGTCTCATATTTAGGTTAGAATGATCATTATCACACAGTAAATTAGGTACAAGTCCTGGTGTGAGTTTATTTGAGGCACACAAGCCTTGACTTTAACCATATTAAATTGATCTGATTTGGCATCTTATTTCACAACAAAAATTTAGATGTGAAAAATTAATGTTAATTATGAGTAAAAATGTACTCTCAAAGTTGAATCATTAAATTTGGCCTTGAAATGGAGGATGAATGTGTATTTTTGTGAAATAGGCCAAAATTTCCTTGCTACACTAAAATGATTGCCCGGACTTCATTTATTGGCTAATATGGTTAATTAAAACTATATATCTTTTTATTTATTGATTTTACACACTTTTGCATTATTATATATTTATTTTGAGTTTAAATATTTATACTTCATATTTCATACAACATTCTAAGTTTTACTTCGACTTACCTTATGTGGAAGTTGTGTATAAGTGGGGAACATAGTTATGTAGGATATTTGTTAGACATGACGTAAGGTTATATCCTAAGGTTAGAAATTGTCCAATCATGTGCCATTTCAAATTTCATTACAAAGAGTGTAATTGGTTTGGCCTAGGAGTGCATATTTGTTCTAACTATGATCATTGCAACATATGATCAATAGTTATTCTAGCATACTTGGATTTTTGTGTATAACATTTCCTTTATGAAAGCGACTATACTACGTTGACGACCACACTATGTTGCATAAAATGTTATTATATTTAGGTTGGAATGATCAATATCACACAATCAATTAAGTATAAGTATTGGTGTTCTTTTATTTGAGGAACACAAACCTTGACTTTAGCCCTACAGAATTGATCCAATTTGGCATATTATTGCACAAAAAATTTTCTATGTGAAAAATTATTGTTAATTATCAGTAGAAAAGTACTCTCCAAGTTGAATAATTCAATTTCACCTTGAAATGAAGGATAAGCATTGATTTTTGTGAAAGAAGCCAAAATTTCCTTTCTTCACTAAAATGCATGCCCAAACTTAATTTATTTGACAATCTAATTGACTCAAATTGTAGATTGCCTATTTAGTTATTTTACAGACTTGCTGGGTAGAACAATCGCCCTTTTAATTCAAAGAAATAGTTCCAAATCTTCACATTAATTGTCAATCCAGGTAGGTTTTGTTATTGCAAGGCTATTATGAAAAATATATGCAAGGGAAAATGATGGTTATTGCTAATGAATCTCAAAGGCTATCGTTGTAACCACACTATCATAACTTCAACACTCTGGTTGTTACACCCTCAAACTTTGTTTACACTCTCAAGAAATAAACACACAATGCAGAATAAAACTACTTTGTCACATTGTCACTCTTATTAAGAAAAGAAGAGAACTTCTGGAAACCATTCTCTAGAAAAATGTTGAAAAACACATTCAAATGAAATAAACACACCATCAAACTGTAATGAGAATTAAATAATTGTCACACTAACAAGGGGACTAGTTCAGGACCTATGTTTTTACACAATACATAGGTTGGGATTCTGCAATCATTAAAGCATCAACAAAATTAATAATAACAATAACAAGAATCACACCTGAATTATAACTGAGAGGAAATAATTCAACCAACTATAGTATCTTTGTAACCAGTGATCCCTACTAAGATAGAGGACCCTTCCTTCCTGGGGGCTTAGTACACTACACAAATCACAAGTTAGTCAACGGAAAGGTATGGTGCCATTCCACAATTTATTAACGTTTATTATAATTGTTGCATGTTTTAGATCATTAAAATGATATCTTAGTTGTAACTTAATTGAAATTATATTATGGTATATATGTGCACTTTAATATGATGTAATATGATTATGGTTATGTTTCATATGTTTTATTATTAGAAATGTAACAAAAATATTAAATATTGCATGAAATAAATAATATTTTTTCATTTTTGATGTTTCTTTTGTAGAACATGGGCTTTTTGAGATGATCTAGTTGATCCTAAAAATCTATCCATATTATGTTGGATATGGTTCAGACACTCTTGACAAAGGCGATGAGGTAGATGGGGAGGATGCCGCAGCAGACGACAACAATGATGACAGTGGTGATGATCATTATAGACATGATGATGATGATGATGATGATGATGATGAGAAATCTGTTGGTAGTAGCCAGTGAAATTGATCATATACACTCCATCATGGATTGTTGTTGATAAATCGTTATGATGCCTCTTTTCATGTTTATTATCATATGTATCATTTTCACCTCTAGTACAATATTGATTTGTATCATTTTGACATGTATCAGTTTGACTTATATCATTTGGACATGCATTATATGGGCCTACATTATGTGTAGTTGGACATGGACAAACAAATTTGTTTATTAGTAATATAAAATACAATTTATAGTTAAAAAATAATTATCTTGTCATTTTATTCTAATGTTGTGGTGTGGTATGTAACTATAAGAAACTTGAAAGAGATCTTCTATAGAAATCTCTATGATGTGAATTTGGGCTTGCGTTTTGTATAGCTAGTCACGACCAGTAATTTTGTTTACTAACAATATAAAAATACTAGTATAGTTAAAAAAAGAAAAAAGAAAAGAAAAAAAAAAAGACATTGTTAGTTTATATGGATGTACATTTCCCTAAAAATTACTTATAAATGGTATGCTATAAAATACCTCAAATGCAATATGACTTAGTCTATAATCATATAATTTATTTAAGAGGTATGACATGCTTAACTTATTTAATGGAAATAAAAAATAAAAAATTAATAAATGAAAGCTATAAAGGAAGCATCTTAAGTTGTTAAAATGGAAGCATAATGTGATTGTAAAATGGAAGTAAATTTCGACATTAAATTGGAAGCCATACCTGGAGCTATTAGTGGCTCTAAATAGGAAGCTAAATTGGTTGCTTAAAAACAAGAAAATTCAATTTTAATTCTGAAGAAAATCATAACACTAAAAGGAGTTAGCAAACCTTTGACCTAAAAAAGAATAAAACCCATGAGGCTAATAGGGAAGCAACTCTAGAATAAAAAAAGGAAGAAAAAATGGAAGCCAAACTAGAAGCACGCCAGAAGAAATCTTGGAAGCAAAATTTGGTCTTACCTAAGAAGAAAAAAAGGAAGCAACTTAGGTAGAAAACTAAGAAGTGATAATGGAAGTAATACTAGCATCCCAATTGGGCATTACCTGAGAAGAAAAACATAAGCTATTCAGGTAGCCAAAAAATAAGTGATAATGGAACAAAAAATGGTGTTATATGAAAAGAAAAATAGAAGAAAGCTAGATAGAAAATACAAAAGTAATTATGGATGCAATATTGGAAGCCAAATTTGGCATTCCCAAAGAAGCAAATAAAGAATCCATGTAGGTAGGAAACCAAGAAGCAATAATGGAAGAAATATTGGAAGCAACAAAAGACACTATAATGGAAGCCATATTAGAAGCTAAAGAAGGTGCCATAATGGAAGTAAAGCTAGATGCTCCAAGTAGTTCCATATTGGAAGAAAAAATTGGCATTATGGTGGAAGCATAAGTTGTCGCTAACTGGGAACCAAAAAGAGAAGCTATTTTTTATGCCATGTGAGAAGCAAAACAGGAAGCACAACTAGGAGAAAAAAAAGAAGTACAAATGGACATAACAGTGGAAGAAATAACGGAAGAAAATATTTCTGGCACTATTCCCTATTGCAAATAAAGGCGTTTATGTGAACATGCCTTTTTTCGTTGGATATTACATTGTTGCTTAACACCGATTCGTGTGTTTAGAAACACCCGATTCCAACACTATTTGTAGTGCTAATGCCCTATTTTTTTGTAGTGTTATTTATTATAGGTTTGCATGGACACGTGGCAAACTGAAAAAATAAATAAAAGCAAATGAAATAAATTCCATTTTCACATGTGGTGAAGAGGAAGAGATAAGAAAAGAAGAAAATAGTAAAAACAATATGCATGCAAATAAAAATGAAGGAAAAAAGGAAAAAATAAAAGAAAACAAATGAGAGAGACATCATTAAAGCATTATTCACTTGGAGGAAAAGAGGAGAGAACACTACAACAAGAGGAGAGCAAGATAGAACCACAACACGAAAGAAGAGCACTTGAATTCAAGGAGGAAGACACAAGGAAAGCAAGGAGTGTAAGAGGAAGATTGGAACAGCATCTAGCAAGATGATTTTTGCAGGTAAAACATGTATATGTCATCTATCATGTTGGGATTTGAATGCATGGTTCATTCATTGGATTATTGGCCATTTTATGTCATTGGCATGGAGTTTTTCCTAGATTGATAGTAATGTACAACCTTCCCTATTCCATTTCCTGGATAGCCATGATGTAGTGGGTTCCCTATTTGGTTAAGCTTTGGATTTCTAGTAGATTTTGGATCCTAGTTGAGGTGGTCACATGAAAATCCCAAGGGTTTAGAGTGGAGATGGTTTTCTCCAAGAATATCTAGACAAGTTGGTGGAGATAGGAAAATTCCTCTGGGTATGGTGAAGAAATTATGATGCATCCAAGCTTGTATTGGTTTGGGTGATTTCTGGACCAGTTTAGGTGAACTCACTGTGGCTTGAGGGTGGAGGTGGTTTCATCTAGATTCCCTATTTTGGTTATGTTTTGGTTTATCCCATGTGATCACAAATTCAAGCTTGGAATATGGAAAGCGGGTGATTAGGATAAAAGAGAAATTTGGCTTGGTGCCAATCTATGGTCAGGTGGTACATGGAAGTCCTTGACTTGGTTGGAAATATGCATATGATATTATGTGTTATTCTTTATTGAGACCAATGAGCATGGTTTTTGGTTTAATGTATGCTTATATGACTGGCTTTTTATGGCTTTATTTTGGTTAATTGTTGGTTACATGCATGGTATATTTATTATTATATGATGTTCTCTTGTTATTGATCTTACTCATGATTTAAAATGATATTGGATAGTTATATGAATGCATGAGCTAATAATTGTTTATTGCAGCTAGGTTGAGAGGGAAGAAAGCCTCCTTGATCAACATCTGATGAATATAATGAAACAGTGAACAATTATCCATTCATGAATCACAATTTGCGAAGTGTTTGTATAAAAAATCATTTGTGTTGGGAAAGCTTGGGAAAGATCTAAGCCTAAGAATAGAATACACGTACTTGTAATCATCATTGACAGAGTTATGGAAATTTTTGGACAGATATGGGCAATTGGCCTATAGGCTAGCTCTAAAAATCTAGAACAAGGTTTGTGGTTGCACTCTTAGTTCAAGAAATTATATAGTAGACACATTGAAGAAATTCATCTTCCAAAATTATACAATAGTAAAACCCTGATCCTCTAAAGTAAATGCTTATAAATATTTGAAATTAGCTCACTCCCTCAATCGCGACAAATTTTTCCAAGAATAATTCCAAAATAATGTCGTGTGACCATTCCAAATATCCCAAAAGCAAGAATTTTAATTAAATTGACATTTTCATATGCCAAGTTCCATATGGAGAAGCCTAAAGCATAACCGGTTTCTCACAAATTTTCTAATTTGGAGGAGAAGACTCCATATTTGCTATCCTATATTTCTTTCCAGAGTTTATCTCCTCACTGAAACCACCACCACCATAATTTTTCTTCCAATGCTTTATTTAGTATCTCCAGTCCCTCGATCCTAAAGCCCTAACTAGCTTAGGGATACAAATCTTCTCCCGAGAGACTAATCACCACTTATTTTCCTTCTTTGCACCTTTCCATAGAAAATGTATGTAAAGGGAGGTAATGGAATTGAAAATAATTTTAGGAGCAACTACAGTTCACAGTTGATATAAATTAAGAGCTTGGAGAACATATTTGAGGAGGAAAACCCTACCCAACATATTGAGAGACCTGAAAGCCTAACTATCAAGATTAAATATATATTGATAAATACCTTTCCAATGAGCAAATCTCAAGGATTTCTCCACCAAAGGAGATCCCATATATTTAGAGGGGTGGTTAATAATTTGAAAGTCCAAGATCTAATCTACATGTCTCAAGATGACCCCATTAGTGTTAAAAAGTAAAAAATGGATGTTTTTTTTCCCTATTTATCAACATCCCCAAGGCCTCAATACAGTCATTGAGGATGGATTTCATTGCCATGATCTCTCGTACAATAGGTAAGGAAAAGAGAATAATGTCATCAAAAAATTGTTGATGGGTGATGGGTAGGTAATTTATGTAAAGGCGGAGACCCTTAATGATATCTGGACACCCAACATGTTTGAGCTATCTTCCCAATCCCTCAGCTGCCAAGATGAATAGAAAAGATGAAATAGGTTCTCGATAAAGGAGGTCTCTAGAGGTATTAAAAGTCATGGTCAGAGAGTCATTCAAGTGAATGGAATAAAATGGGTTTAAGATTAAGGAATTAATACAATTGATCCATAAAGAGGAAAACCCAAAGGCCTAAATAGTTTGAATAAGGTGATCCCAATTTAACCATTCATAAGCTTTGGAGAGGTCATGTTTAATAAGTGTACTATCCTATTTGGATTTATTCAAGGAGTGAATAACCTCATGGGTTGCTACAATCCCATAAAAAATTTCATGGCCTTCTACAAAGCCCATCTTGTGAAGAGAAATGATATTGTTTAAAATGGGTTTAAGATGATTCACAATAATGAAAGAGATAATTTTGTAAATTAAATCATAGAGGAAAATTGGTTAGAATCCATTAGGATCATCTAAACTACCATACTTAGGAATTCAAGTATTCAAATTTGCATTATGACCTAATATTCTTCAACCAGAGCATGCACTTTAGAGCCTATGAAGGGCCAACAATCTTGAAAGAAGACCCTTATAAAGCCATAATGACAAGGGGTTTTATTGGTAGGCATTGTCATTACCACCTATTCCACCTCTACAAATGAAAGTTCCCTCGTCAAGGCATCATTCTGATATAGATGAATGAGGTTATGGATATGAGAAGTGATTCATTGAATGTGTTAGTGTTAGTCTTTGCAGCCTTCCTTCAGTGATCAAACATTCTCTTACAAAGTGATTTTAAGGTGTCAAGGTCAAATTTTGTCATTTCAATAAGTCTTCAAGCAAAATTTGGTCACTAGGCATTAGGTCTAGGGTTT
>APFE031422774.1:0-41641 GCA_000404065.3 Pinus taeda
GGGCACAATAATAACAATATGGGGACAATATGGGCACAACTATAACAATAAAGGCTACAATGACAATAGTAATGAGGGAGTCACTAGTATTATAGGGAACTAACACAAATAATTCAATCGAATCTCTTCCTTCAAATTATCATTACGTCCCACATATAGGACACTGCAACAACTTTGCATCGCACTATGAATGAAACAACCAAATAAAGAGGGGAGAAATGGACAAAATTAAAATGAAATTTTAATAAGGCCAGCATGGAGTCGGTGATAGGAGGTCAAAGATGGTCTTAGTTGGTAAAGGGGTGGCCCATTAAAACTCCATTAAAGTTATCAGCCAATGCAATGTTAACTAGAAGAGATGTGGCAACTTACTAACTAGTGTACATATGCGACAATTAAATCGTTATCAGTCAACTTTTTGTCCCAGAGACAAAGACTTGCTTCTTTGCAACCCATTTTATTTAGATATTAAAAAACTAGACTTCCTTTTCATTTAGGTTTAATGAGTAAATGAGTTTTTTAAAGCATGATTATCATGTATTTGTTTTAGTCATAAATACATTTTTTTTTAATATTAATTTTATTATTTTGCTTGTTTTGAACTCAAATTAATTATTTAAAATAATTTTTTTTTTCCTTTTATTATTGTGGAAACCTTTATCAATATCATTTTTTTTGTTTTGAATATTTTAAATATTTTTTAGAAAGGATATTATTTAATCAATTTACTTTTATTTAACATTTTCATTTTTTTTTTTTAAATTTTTTTTTTTTAATAATTTTTAATTATATGTAATTAATTTTTTTTCCATTCTTTTAACTTAAATATCTTATCTTATAAATTATAATTTTGTATTTGATTATTTTTATTAAAATGTATTTATTTCAATTGTATGATTCATGTATGAGTTTAGTTAATATAAAAATTAACAGGAATGATAAGTGTTTTTGTTTTTTCTTCCTCCTCCTTTCTTCTTCTTCTTCTTCTTCTTCTTCTTCCTTCTTTTCTTTTATTTTCTTCTTTTCTTTCTTTCTTTCTTTCCCCTTTTGTTTTTTTGTTTTTGTTTTTGTTTGTTTGTTTTTTTTTAGTTGAATCGGCAATGATGGTGGTATCGTACTCACGTTACACAGGGTTGAATCTCACCGGCTGCCACTATAACAGCTAGGAGGAATCGCCCAACCCGCAAGGAACGACCCCTCGGGATAAGACGAGACTTGAACCCGTGACCTGAACAATGGCACGAACGACTTAGCAAACCGTTCGCTGACCACGAGACCAAACCCCTGCGGGCACAAGAATGATAAGAGTTACTAAATCAATATAAAAGTTGATTTTTTTCTCATTCCATTTAACATAGCACGTATAAAAGTAACTTTACTATTCAACATAGTGATCTACATAGAAAAACAAGTTATTTAAATATCTTATCTTATAAATTATAATTTTTGTATATGATTATTTTTATTAAAATGTATTTATTTCAATTGCATAATTGCATGATTCATGTCTAATTTTTAGTTAACATAAAAAAATAAGAGGTAAATTGACAAGTGTTACTCAATATTTTAAATATTTTAGTTACTAAATCAGTATAAAAGTTGATTTGCTTCTCATTCCATTTAACATAGTAGGTATAAAAGTAACTTTTCTACTCAACATAGTAATCTACCTAGAAAATATGTTAAGAAATCGCTAAATATAAATAATTTTTTGAGTAGTAGTAGTAATATTCTTTTTATCCTAGTTACAATAACTTCTACTATCAATTACTTTTTCCATAAGAGGTAAGTTCTAAGTAGCAATGCTGCATATTACATTTTTATTTTGTAGCATTTTTGGATTTTTATTTTAATATTGTGTTATTTTACATTAATCGTAAAGGTTAGTTTGTGACAATATATAAGTCCTTAGGCATTATGTTTTTACAAAGGAATGGTATTGATTGGTTATGGGGAGAAGATGTATGCATGCATAACTGTTTCCTCCTTTCTTTGTATGTATGTGGTTGTGAAACAATAGCCAAATATACTATTATTGTGGTATCTTTGAATTGTTTGTATGATTTTAGAATTGCTTTCTTCTTGCTATCTCCAAAAATGTAATAGATTGTTGGAATACATCTATTTTGTAGTATTTGGGGTTGCTTGTAAGATTATAAAATATTCATTTTTCATGTGTTATTTTACATTAGTCGTGAGAGTTAGTTTATGACAATATGTAAGTGTCCAACATATTATGATATTTTTGTCAATGGAAGCAATCACAAGGGAATGATATTGATTCGTTATGAGGAGAGTATGTTTGCTTGCTCAACCCTTTCCTTCTCCAACATGTTGTATTTATGTGGTTGTAAAACAATAATCAAATACACTTATCTGGTGGCATCTTGGAATTGCTTTTACAATTTTAGAATTACTTTCTTCTCATTGCTTTAAAAAATGCAATATATTATTTCATTATACTATTAAGTTAACTATACATTTTTCCTTTTAATGGTATTTGAAACTTGGTAATAGTGTTGCTTATGTTAACTTTTGTTGTTCATATTGTAAATTTAAATGCACTTGGCGAATGGAAATAATTATCCATTGTGCCATTCAGTTCATTAGATATTTTTCTTCTTTACGCTAGTTTAAAGTTGGTAGCTTTGATACTTATTTCACTATTTTAGTTTCAGTATTTCGTTATATTTTCTATGCCTTTGCTAAAAATTACCATCTTTAGAATTGTTTTGAAGATTGTCTTTTTATTTTTTTTAAAACCATAGATTTTGGCTATAGGAGTGCATATGTTTATGTAGGGGTACTATTTTTTTTTTATAGTTTAATAAATATCGTTGAAGATTTGTGGCACTTTTTTTTACTCTATGCCTGGATCACAACCTATATATCAGGGAATTACAGTGAAGCACTATTGAGGTCAAATGTAATTGAGTCCTCATCAAAACTATCGTTTATTGTATCTAATTGCCTAGAGGCATACCTATTTTTTGCCAGGTCTTTGGAAGTATAAACTCTCCAAAATACCTGCAATACCATAGAAAATTTACAATACATAGTAACATAGCAAGTTCATATCACAATTTGTCAATTGGGGTTATCTCGGGTGGTTGGGTAGAATGGTTATTATCTTTCCTACCTAGGTTTAATTCCCTAAGAGTGACATGTTGATGAGAAATATTATTGTAATGAATACATTCCTGTGAATATTGATATGTTGACCGTCACTCTCACAAGGATGATTCCCATTGAAAAATAAAAGTTCATATCACAATTAACTACATTCTAAACTTCCCTTTGCTACCATATGGACTTCCATGTTAGGTTTAACTTCATTACCATTTCTTTCCTCCCCGAGATTACCAGAAATACGAAGATACTAAATTGTTGCCCACAGATCCTTGATTTGTTGACACATACAATCCACCTCATTCTTTGTTTTCCTCTACGAGTCTTGTCCTCCTCCATTTGCTCCATGGAAAACAAGATTACATTAGAAACATGATTAATCTTCATACACATAACTGTTCCAAATTGGTCTCCACCTTGTTCAATCTTCCTTTAATTGATTTCATTTTAATTATTGCTGAGAGAGTTTGACAATTGCGAGCCTTCATTATACTCCCTACCTCCAGTTGAGTCCAAAAAGGAAGGCAATGCCATGGTATCTTGTAAGCATTCCCATGCAAAGTCTAAGAAGGGGCATTACTTTGTCTTAATTCTGAGGGAAAACAATAATCACATAGGGTGTTACTTTGTCTCAACACCAAGGGAAAATAACCATCGCACGACCACATCAGCCCCTTAGTTCCAGTGACATGAATAGAAACCTATGGGTCTTACCACCAACATGTTCACAACTACATAGTCTATGAGCTCAGGAAGGAGAATGAGCACCTCTATAGAGCCTTACATAGGATATCCAAACAACTATAGACTAAAACCCCTTCTCTAAAACCACACCAAGGCTGCACAACCAAGTTTTCACCATAGGAACTCTACTAAAATTCCACCCCTTTACCATAATCACACCTCTATTTACACCACCAAATTGGAAGCATGGAATACCAAAAAAAAAGAGTGGGTTGAGTGGCTAACCAATGACAATGCCAATCTAACTTAAACTTCCAATTTAACTGTACAGTAACCACTATGGGGAAGGGAACTTTCTAATAAGGATGAGGAGCTACTAGTTTACCTTGTTGACGTACATCAAGACCAATATCCATGAAATGCACAAATCCCCCTACTCTCCCCCCTTGCTCTGATTCTGTTTGAGGAAGAACATATGCATAAAAACAAAGAGCACAATGGAATTACCCTCTTAATGACTATAGGGAGAGACTCCAATCCAATTGATATGGAGACAAAAATAAATTTCATCCACTTCTTACTCCAATTTCACCAAAACATCTTCATACCGCCGCTTGTGCCACTATAATAATTGCTTATCTCTCTCAAAGGATCCACCAATGGCTTCATGAATGTACTACTTGTCGATGACATAACACCTGTTATGTAGAATAAACTCGATCCTTTTAGGACTCCAACATTAAATATGGTGCACCCGGATGCGGGTGTTAAATCCTGATTTGAAATGCCATTACACCCCACGCATAAGCCACATGGCTTCACGCTCCCGCCAGGTGGTCTCCATGGTTTTATTCAGGTTCTGGGTGCCAGTACATTCAGGGGCATTAAAGGCCTTTCAAGACAGGAGGATTATCGAGGTCCTGAGGCCAGAGCATTTATCATGGCGCCTACAAACTATGGTTCAGGTATGCGAGCCGGCTCCGGTTTTATTCCTGCGACTGTTCAGGGAATTGTTCAGGGAAATTCTGCAAGCGGAATTCCCATCCGCGTCGCCATCTCTTGCCCAGTGTTCAGGATTGTGCGCTCAGTTCAGACGAATGTGCAGGGGATCATCCATAACGGTATTTGCAGGACTCGTCGCAGGTATAGATCAGTCAATTTCTGTTTGCTCAGTTGTGTAAAGCTCATTACGCCCCTCATGGCTCCTCGCGGTGGTTATAAGACGCCTCGCAGGGGAGGTCACTCAAGCCAGTCCAGCGGCACAAAACAGAGAAGACAGACCGGCCCGAAGAGGATTTCTCCCTTAGCGTGCGCTTCGCCTCCCTCTGGTGCCTCATCGCCTTCCGAGGATTTGGATAACGTGGTTCAAATTGCTACTCTCTGCTACCATCGTCGCACAAACAAACCAGTGATCAGAGCCCGCATCATAGTCATCTTCGATGAGGAGGATGAGGTGGAGGACAGTCGCAATCAGGATTCAGGGGAGAAAATGCCCACCACCTCTGATAATTCTTCCAAGGCTCAGGACACCTCCTACAATCCAGAGGTTCAGAGCAGAATGGAGGGAGATAGCACAGAAGTTCACTCGGCAGAGCAGGCGGAAGCTGCCAAAGAACTTCGCAGCCTCAAACGCAAAGCACCAATGACCTCGGCTGAAGGATCTATGCAGCCTCAGACGGATTCTCCTGGCAGTGGCTTGAAAATTGAGGAAGAGGAAGACTCGCTGGACTACAAACTTTATCTCAAACTGCCTCCTGGCTATGACAGCATCAAGGACGTCCCTGCTGGAGTCGAAGTTTCTTGGGAGCCAGACCCGATCCAGGCAGCTGAAGAACGGAAGCAAAGACTCCTGGCTCGCGAAGCTGAGGCGAAAAAAGGCAAAAACAAATGACCACCGACCTCTCTGGGGTAAGCCTGTACTCAGGCGAACCGCTTCTTTTTGTCTTTTTGTTCAAGTCCTGGCTCGATAGTTTGCATTCTCTGAAGATTAGCAGCTATGTAAACTCAGTCCCCTGTCTCAGATCTCGTGGTCGGATCCTACTAGTGGGTTGTTGGTCTGTCTTAGTCATGTTTAATTGGTCCAGGTTGGACAATTTCTGTTCAAGACATGTCTTTTTTGGAGTTTTGTTTTTTTTCTGGCTCTTACAAGCAGAAATATCAGTTGTAATGAGAATTTTTTGACAGAGAGCTGATCCATGGCTCTCAGAGGTGTATACCTCTTGTAAATATTTTTTCCTTTTTTAATACAATAGTTCAGTCTTTACTTAGCAAAAAAAAAACATTAAATATGGTGCAATGGGAGTACATTTGAAATGGTGACATATACCTAAGCTCAAGTCTCTTAGAGCATGCCTTCATGATTAGACACTAAATTTGATTGAAATCACTGATGTGTATACCTTCCTTTACATGTAAATGGGAGGGAGAGAAGGCTATGATGATTCGTATGGTCACCATCGCCTATCCCTTACCTTTCTTTAGTTTTAAAAACTTCATGATTAAGGATTAATGGAATTAGAATGGTTCCCATTGTAAACAATGACCCTTTCTTCTAACTTCACACCTTCATTTGCTTAATGATCCGCTTTAGGATTGACATATCTTAAGACATGATAGAATGTGATTTTGGCAAAGGATCTTTTCATGTCCTAAATTATTTCAATTATACTTATGAGCTTGCATTCCTTTGGTAAAGTATCTTTACTAAATGCTAGATGACAACCAAGGAATCTTCCACCACAACTAGTTTTTTGATCTGAGATTTTTTAGCCAGAATTAGATCTTGTCATAATCCATAGGCTTCAACAGTGTTATTGGCTAACTGACCCAAAACTAAGAGTAATTTATTTCTATATTTCCTTTGAGGTTATAAATAACCCCTCTTGCTCTTGCCACCCATGGATTTGTGACACTTTTGAATACATAGATGTAGTGTACATTTTGTTAATTTATAAAAATATTGAAGTCATAAGGGGCAAGGCCTTTGAAGAAGCATAAGTCAATCTTATAATATATAGATCCTCTTTCTAGTGATAAATTTGATAGAAATTTTAGACATGAGTAGAGTTTTACAATGATCCAAGATATGTGCATGGTGATACAATACTCTTAGGGTTTTTGCTGAATTTTGAATTGATCTAGATCGTAAAAAAATCGATTAGAGTTTTGGATTGATTAGGACAATAACTTTCTATATTTCTAGATTCCAACAACTAGAAGAAAGTTTGCTACAAGATTAAATGACTCTTTTTGAAGAGATGAAAATTTGGTCCAAAGCTTGTAAAGTACCATAAAATTGTCCATATGGTGAATTCAATAATGGAAGGTGCCTCTTGTAAACTATGAGAAGGGGATTGACCATGTGATTGGGTTGCCATGTTAACAAATGATGAAGTCCATTATTTGCCTTTTCCCCTAGTTCAGAACATATTAATCGTGACATGAGCAAGCCATGAACACTTTCAAGTTTTATAAATGGACAATGTGGATATTTTCATTCACAAATTAAGGATAATGTTAGAATATGTTTAAATGTGAAGATGAAACATTCAAAACTCAAGATCGACTCCATGTAGGAATGAGTTATTAACCAACTCAATCTTTTCAATTTTTTTTTTTTTTTTTTGTTTTGTTTGAAAATGATAACGAAACAAAGTTCCACATCCATCATTTTTTTCAAAATATTTAATAGTTTACGTCAACTTAAAAAGACCAAAATCTCTAAAAAAAAAATTCCATAACCAAAGTTGGACCAAAATCACTTAGAATGTTGGACCAAAATCACTTAGGATAAAGTTCCCGATCAAAATTTCAAAATCCTTAACAATAAAATTCCATAGTCAAAGTTCTTACCAGTTATATCCAATTATCACTTCTAATATTTTTTTTTATGGAATTTAAAAAATAAAAATTTATTCACTCATTAACTTACCTTTTTCTTATATAATAGTAAACCAAAATACTAAGTCAAAACACTTCCTCAAAATATTAAATCAATTTCTAACTATTAAATTTTAAGATTTATAATTTTAAAAATAAAAAATATTTTCTCAAATACTAATTTATTAAAATAGATAATAAATATTGAGGAAGTCTAACTTATAGACAAAATAACATTTTCATTGGAAGTCACCAAAATCTAACAATACAATTTCAAGATTTTTTGTTGTTTAAAATACATTTTTGAATGCATAAATGGATTCAACACTTTGAAAAACCCTTTGACAATCATACAGATTAAACAATTTAAACTCAGATTTTTAAAAATGTGTTGGATTTTGATTAAAATTACCAAAAAAAACATGTCATAAAAAATCTATTTACTCTATAAATTAAACTAGGCCATAAATATTTTCTCAAAAAAATTACATATTCAAGTCTTAAAAAAATTGCATGTTCAAATCTATAAAGAATAGAACAAATTGCATGTTCAAATCTATAAAGAATAGAACATGGAGTAAAACATATAGACACATCTTTAAATAAATCTTTATTTTATAAACAAAATGTTGTAGAATTGAGGCTTCTGTGATCCATCATAGTTATAAGAAGAGCTTAGGGGTAAATCACATCAAAAAGATCATTGTCGAGCGAACCAACTAGTGTGGTTCATCATCAAGACAAGTTGAAGAAACACATCCGCCCTAGCATGTTAAATAGACTGAGCAGAGACTCCAACGGCTAATAAAAATAATATATTATAAAAATAATAATAATATTAAATTTACGTTTGACCTAGGTCCTAGAGTCCATAGTAGCCATAAAAATAATAATAATATTAAATTTACGTTTGACCTAGGTCCTAGAGTCCATAGTAGCCGTTACTTAGCCGTTGGAGTCTCTGCTCAGTCTATTTAACATGCTAGGCCGGATGTGTTTCTTCAACTTGTCCTGACGATGAACCACACTAGTTGGTTCGAAAGGCGTCGATAATGATCTTTTTGATGTGATTTAAGCCGAAGCTCTTCTTATAAACAAAATGTTTTTTACTTCAATTTAATTTACTATACCTTTAAAACAAAATTATTCCAATTTAATTTACTATACCTTTAAAATAAAATTATTCGAGTTGTCTTTAGTAAGATTTTTTGGAGGCTTTTATGGTGGTTTTTTTTTTCTGGTTTAGGTTGTCTAAAATCCGGCTGGAATTCATTGAAATCACAAGCTTGATGGGTAACTCCGAACAATAAAAATGCCCTAGAGCTTTTTTAGGGTGGTTTTTTTTCTGGTTTAGTTTGTCTATAATCCGGCTGGAATTCATTGAAATCACAAGCTTGATGGGTAACCCTGAACAATAGAAATGTTCATTGAAATCACAAGCTTGATGGGTAACCCGAACAATAAAAATGCCCTAGAGCTTTTTTAGGGTGTTGAATCCATAGTTATATATATATTATAAAGAAAAAAAATTTAATTTTAAAATAACACAAATCAAGATTTCACCTCAACCTACAAAAAATCAAAAAATCCCACTGAAAAAATAACTCTAAACTATATTATAATATAAAACACAAAATTATAAATACATCATACATACAAAGAAGCTGAAGTTTTTTTAGGAGTTGAAATTCCATACATATTAATAAAAAAATAAGAAAACTAACTTAATAACACAAGGGAAATCCAAAAATTCCCACTAAAATAACATAAAATTTATTAATATAAAACACAAATTATTATTATAATATAAACGTTTAATATATCACATTTCACAATTTAAATAAAAGTCCTTGTCGTTATAACGGTAAATTAAAATTACACACCTTACTATTATTATAAAAATTACGGTAAATTAAAATTACACACCTTACTATTATTATAAAAATTACTGTATTTCAATAAGAATATCATTTTACATGTTAGGCATGCTTTAATGAGTTTAGTACAATTTTACATCTTAGGCATGCTTTAATAAGTTTAGTACAATCTTACATCTTAGGCCTGCTTTAATAAGTTTAGTACCTAGATTTTATATTTAAAGAAAGCAATTCAAAACAGGAAAAAAGAAAGAAGTGGGGCTTTAGTAGGCTGTCGTGGCCTTCTTACTGGGCTCATAAGATTTGAGCTGTTAGTATTTCAAATAAGAATGTGACACGTGTCAAAGTATAGCCAATCTCACCACGTGGTGCATGCCCGGTTAAAGACCGGGAGTGGCGCCTAGCCCTAACACTCCGCCCAGTCTACGTCATAAGATTCCGTCCAATATATGAGATTCCCCGTCAGCAAAATGGGGCCCACACCAAGTGACTACCCCAATTACCCTGTGCCGCGAAGGGCGAATATAAACACAAGACGGGAAAGCACTCTTGAGGCTTTGCTAAAACAAAATCGAATTCGCTTTTGATCTTCCGCTTCCACTGCCTTCTCTTTTTCATTTTTCTTTGGTGATCGTCAGGGCAGATGCAAAGCAGGAATTGGCATCCGGCTAAAACCCAAACCCGCAGCGTCGCCATCGGAATTCCTCCCTTGAAGCGCAGACACCCGTAAGCAACAGGCTTTTAGCTGGGAGGGAGCCGAGGAACGGCCCGGTGAACCCAGATTACTTTTATGGAAACAAGGAGCCGTAAGCGCGCGGAGGGCAAATCGCAGAGGCCACCTGCTGGTGTTACTTCTGCGGCCACTGATAAAAGCAGCAGCGACGGCAAGAAACGAGCTAGAATCGAACCGCCTCCATCTGCCCCCGCTGCCCCTGCCGCGACAGCCACTCGCCGCCTGACCCGATCCTCTGCTCGCATGGAACCCCCCGCGGGAGCTTCTGCCCGACAGAAAGAAGAAATCGATAAGAAAGGAAAACGGGAAGCGACTGTGGATAGGGTCCGGGAGCAGGAACTGGAGCGGGAGCGTGAACGAGAACGGGACCGGAGGGAAATTCCAAGCGATTACTATGATGAAGAGGATAGCGGTGAAGACGATTACGCCGACGATGGCGATGATGAGGACCTGGGCGTCCGGAGTCATCACTACCCGCCCGCAGCGTTCGAGGGCCGGCTTCGGGAATTCGCTGGTTATTACGACGTTTTGCCCCCATCGGCCTCTCAGAACGGCCGGATGAAGGAAATTCTGGCGCGATTGCGGGACGATGGTGATTATTTTAGTCAGACTGAGGCGCTTACTGAATTGTGCAATATTTTGTCAATGGCCACCGAGAATAGTCTTGCCGGCTTCTCAATCGAGTCTTTTGTGCCTTTGTTGGTCGGTTTGCTGAATCGAGAAGGCTTTCCAGACGTGATGCTTCTCGCAGCCAGGGCTTTAACTCACCTCTGCGATGCTCTGCCTTCCTCTTGTTCGGCCGTTGTGCATCACGGCGCAATCCCTGCTTTCTGTGCCCGCTTGCTCACCATTGAGTACATGGATTTGGCTGAACAGGTATGCCATTTTCACTCAATTCTCTGTTGATAGAAGCCTTAGCATTATTTAGGTAAAAGCCCAGAATCTAGGGCCAATCGGTACGGCTGAGACTAATTCTAAGAGTTTGAGGAAAATGTGCATTATCTAGGGTCAATCAGTATACTAAAAAATAAGTGCTTTTTGAGGTAATTATGTATAATCTAGGGCCAATCCATATCCTTGACAGTAAGTGCAATAACATAGATTCCGAAACTTTGAAAAGTCTTCTGTTAAATGTGGGCCAATCAGTACATATTTGACATCAAATAATTAATTCACTGCAAACTAGTCACTTTTGTATTTCATCGTAAAATGCGAGTAGTTTCCTTTAGGTTGTCTAGAATAACTTCGTTTTCTCTAAATCATGCTTTCACTGTAAAGCTTGAATTAAATATGAAGAATGTAAGACGAGTTTTGCATCCAGTGATTGACCTTAAGTCTTAGGCTTGAGTTAGTTTAATTAAAATTAACCTTGTCGTGGTAAATATGTGGAATATAGGGCTAGTCAGTACCCTTCACATATATTCTGAAGTTGTAGATGCCTTTTTAAGGTAGATGTGTGGAAATTACGGTTAATCAGTACACTTGTCATCAAAGAATAACTTCACTTTTGGTCGAACTAGTGAAATGTGATCGTTTTTTTTGTCTGCTCTAGAATAACTAGTTCATTTTTACATGTCTGGATATAATTGCAATATAGATGCTCTTGCTAGATTGGAGTCACAATATAGCAAGCAGCATTTGTAAACATATAAAGCTTCCAATCTCGAGATCTTCAGTTTTTGGTTAATCTTTTGCACAAGCATGTCATATGAAACACAATCGTTGATACTTTTATTGTGTAGATATAAATTTAAACTTCCACTTCAATCATGACATATCTGAGATGCTACTTTTGTAATTATGACTGAAATAATCTGTTTATTGGGTCAGTCTAGTATAGTTGGATTTCACAAAAGTTTATGAAGACAATATATTGATGTTTATGTAAAAATGCTTCTCGGGCATCTTAAAATATATAGGAAATAATGCAAACAATTAATTAATATAATCAGTCTTCGTTAGTTGGGTCTGATAAAGTGATACATTATGTTGCAGTCTTTGCAAGCTTTGGAAAAGATTTCTCATAGGCATGCATCTGCTTGTCTTCGTGGTGGTGCTCTTATGGCAGTATTGTCCTACCTAGATTTTTTCTCCACTGGTGTAAAGGTAAGATATCTTCCTTGTATATATTCTGTTGAGTATGGAAAGTGGAAGCATATGGATAATATAAATTTTAAATTCTACAGAGAGTAGCTTTGTCAACAGCTGCAAACATTTGCAAACAACTTTCATCGGATACTATTGCTTCTGCAATGGAAACAATTCCAACCTTGACCGGCCTTCTTTCAGATAATGATACTAAGGTACTTGGTATTTGTAATACATTTTGATATTATCTTGGGTGGTTTCCTTACACTAATATATAAAGTTGTGACTGCTTGTGGGTCTTACTTATATATAAAGTTTTGACTGGATCTTACTTATATATGAAGTTGTGACTGCTTGTGGATCTTCCTTATATATAAAGTTGTGACTGCTTGGGCCTTACTAATGGATTTTAATTATGTTTTAGGTGGTAGAGAATGCATCATTTTGCTTGGCTAGAATTGCAGAAGCTTGTGCTTCTTCTCCAGAAAACTTGAACAAGCTCTCTAGCTACAGTCTGGTTTCACAAGCTGCAAATCTGATATCTGTCACTAACTCAGGCAGTGCCCGGGCATCTCTTAGTTCTTCAACATACACGGTAGTCTAATCTGTTATAAAGTACTTTCAAGCAGTGAGATCATTAATTTTAAACTCTAAATTAGGGACCCTTTTACTAACTGGTTTACTCAAGTTGTTCTTTGGCTTGGTGCAGGTTTTAATTAGGCTTCTTTCAACTTGTGCAAGCAGCTCTGCTCTATCTACAAAGGAATTACTTGAAATGGGGATCTCTGGCATCCTTAGAGACATTCTAGCCAGCTCTGGCCTTGTTTCACAGATAGCTGTTCCTTTTTCATCAAATAGGCCTCCTGATCAGGTTACCTTCTTGTCTAATCATTTATATGCAATAAGTGTCTGTTGTAAATGGGGACATGCGAACTAAGTGAGGTCAGGCTAGGCAGTACTTAAGTGATTTTGATTTTGAATAAATAGTATTTTTTTTTTTTAATTCACTCATGTCTGTCTAGAGGGAAGGGTAGCAATGAAGTTTAGTAATGAATGATTAAATTTAGAATGAAGAAAACTGTTATGATATTCTATGGAAAGTGATGATCTAGCATTTTTTAAAAAAGACTCTTACTATGATAATTAATTATTAGGAAGCTATAAACCTTATTCATAATGCCTGACAAATTTGAAATTTATTGAGTTCGAGATCTTAGTGTGAACTCCCTTGGGTAAACTAGTTGATTATACATGAGTTTATAAGAGAGGAAGATTCTTATTAATGTAGATTTTATTGGTTTGAAATAGTAAGACTGGCTTTGTCTATACTGTTTTTGGAGTAGTTAATTGATGTCAATCATTTTCATCTATATCTTTTAATTTTTTTTGTACAAGTTAATAAGATTTATTGACTAAATCTTGTTTTCTAAAACAGTTGTATGAAATTGTGTCCTTGGTGAATAAGCTTCTTCCATCATTACCTCATAAGACAATCTCGCTTCCCGCTACTCATAGTATTGGTGCAACTCGTTCTACAAGAAAACAGATCCCGAGAAACAGTAGAGAAAACGTAGTGGGAACCAGTAAAACTGTGGCAGATATTTCTGATCACGAAAAACTGTTACGTGATAAACCTGAACTTTTGGTGCAGTTTGGAGCAGATCTCTTCCCAGTGTTGGTTCAGGTGAGATTGTAGATATAACATGTGAATATGTTCTTGATGTTTATGCATAGTATGGATATGCATGGTATAATTTTATGTGCTTAAGCAGGTGCATGGATCAAGTGTGAATTCTCTTGTTAGACACAAATGTCTGGAAGGTATTAGCAAGGTGCTGTACTTTGGTACAGAGGACATGTTAAAGTCTTTACTACAGGGAACAAACATACCAAGGTATATGACATCTAATATGTACAAGATCACAAGGTTTTAACTTGTAATTTATTTTTAAGATCTACTGCTGACATGTGTTTGCGTATACCTGCAGTTTTTTGGCAGGAGTTTTAACTGGGAAAGATGTTGAAGTTTTGATTCCAGCACTGCAAATGGCAGAAGTTCTAATGCAAAAGCTCCCTCTCACAATTTCCAAGCTGTTTATGAAGGAAGGTGTTGTCCATGCGGTAGAGATGCTTATATCCTCGGATTCATGTTTAGCTGTAAAAGAAAGTGCTACAATGCCACCAACTCTACGACGTAACAAGCGACTACCTGGTGGGTCAACAAATGAAGCAATTAGAATAGAGGGATCCAAAGATTCAGTTTCAGGAAAAGGTGGTTCACGTCCATCTGTGGGGACATCAGCAATTGCAAATGTTAAGTTAGATGTTAGTGCCTATGCAAGGCATTTTAAAGATGCGTATTTCTCTGCAGATTCAGGTGTTGATGCTGGAGCTACAGATAGTCTTTTCAAATTAAAAGGTCTCTGCATAAAATTAAATGGTTATTTGACTGACCCAAAGTCCAAATCAAAAGGCAAGGGTAAAAGGACTGAATTTGTTGCTGTTAATAATGATCAACTATCAAATATTGTAGCTGATATTCTAAGAGAGATTAGTGAAGGGGATGGGGTATCAACTTTTGAATTTGTTAGAAGTGGAGTTGTGGAATCTTTACTAAATTATTTTTCAGGGGGAGCTTTATCCAAAGAAAACTTGTTGAAGCATCACAAGCAGGTATTAAAGAGGCTCCAGTCATTTGTTGAACTTTCTCTTCCAGTGAATTATGAAGGGAAAGAAACTCCTTTAACAACTTTAGTGCGAAAACTACATGATGCGCTAGCCTCTTTGGAACATTTTGAGCTGGTTTTGAACCATATTCCAAATTCACAGAGTGCTAATACTAGCATTTCATCAGTATTAAATGCATTATCAAAGCCTTTAAAACTACGTCTTTGTAGAGCACAAGGAGAAAAGTCTCTTCGTGATCACTCAAGTGTTCTATTTATGAACCCTTTGGCTAGTTTTGCTGATCTTGAAGATCTACTTTGGTCCAAAGTTCAGACAAATGAAACTGAAACCAGATGTCATAGTGGTGAAGTGCAACCTGGTTCCACATCTGTATCGACACCATCTCAAACAATACCTGCACAAGCTGCTGAGAGTCGGCCTTCAACAAGATCAAAATCATTGACAGTATTGGGAAGCACTACAAATGCCATGGACTCTGCACATTTGAAAGCATCAAAGGAAAAGGGCAAATCCATCTCAAGAAATGTCATTGATGATTTCAGGGGCCCAGAAACAAGGAGTGCAGCACGGAGAAAAGCAACAATGGACAGCTATTCACAAATGAAGCAACAAAATGGAGAGTCTAGTGATGAGGTATTCATTCTGTTTTTCTTTTGTTACTGCCACAAAATAGATCACATTGCTTTTAGGAATAATGGAATTGCTTATTGGTATTTAGTTGTAGGTGTAGATAATAATTCTTTGTCCCACAGAAGCATGGGCTAAGTACCATGCTTGCAAATATGACAACATGGTAACATGTTTTCCTAGGATTTCTGAACCTTTTCGTTTGACCTGTATATATGATGCAGGAGCATATAGCTAGCAATGTGATGGTGTGGTCACATGTTGTGGCTAATGAAAGTTTGGAGGAAGAATTGGTTATTTAATTTGTATTAATTTCAAATTATGTAGGTAGTTAATTGTTGCCTGATTTTGAACAGAATTGGGAAATAAGTGTCAAGTGATTCTGTCTGCGTGGAGATCAAGCCAATTAGTTATATTGATTAGTTAAGGTAGGATATGATTTCTAAGAAGACAGTGATCAATTATCGAGCCTGCGGAAACCCTCGTTGTGCTTTTGTTTCCTTTGTATTCGGCCAAAGAGATCATTCGTTAGTTTTTTTATGTTAACGCCTAAAACATATGATTGATAAAAGTCGGGGCTTTATTTTAAATATCATTTTTGATGCCGGTCAGCGAAGTCTATTTACATAGTTTTGGTCCCGCAAGCGAAAAACACAAATTACACTAAGAATCGACGCAAAACACAGTCGGATCTGAAATCCAGACTTGAAATTTTATAAAGGGTGGCTTATATCCATATCGGGTCCATAAGAATATCGGATCGGTGCTTTAGAGCGGACAGAGCCTGGCTTGGAGGATTGCGACTATGCGATATGTGATCAAATCGTAGCCGTTAGATCGTGATCAACCATGACCGTTGGATCGCGAAAGTAGTTTTGCTATAGTGCATGGTATTTCGGGTGATTGACGAATTGTAAGTGGTATTGAATGGTGGTCACTCAATCCCATTCACCCTTCAACACGTAGCAGCGAGGGTGAATAGGGAAATCGCTTTATCAGGTGGTTAATCCCCATGTTAACTGTTCGCCCGAAACAGTTACGAACCGTTGGTTTTGAAAAGGGAATGAACGGTGGAGATCCGTTGTTCGAGGATCGGTGATCGGAGCGCGCAATGGGAAGACGAAGGATCGAGAGCGGACCCGCTAATATTTATAGAAATGGGCTTATAAATCTTGAGATCTGGTTATATGTTTGGAGCAGGGTTTTCCCTTTGCCCATGTGTATTTCGATACAAAGTGTTGCCCGAAGTTTTTATAACTAGAGCGCATATTAACGCTCCCAAAAGTGTTGTGGAGTCTCGATAGTTTAAGTGGACCCAGTTATTAAAGAAATATCCGATAATGTGTTGTGGTCCGTCGTTAAAGAAAAAGCACCAAACTATGCTTCCGATATGCATATGTGGGCATGAAGCTTAAAGGCCAATAAGGGTGAATGAGTCTTGCTAAGGTGATCTAGGGTGTTGCAGCCATATGGTTGCATCAATTTTGGTATCAGAGCAGGGAAAGGGAAGAAACTTCCCTGCGAGAAGGATGCCTCGCTTATGAAGATTTATGATACAAAGGTATGAAAGTAGTAGCGGTTGAATGAATGGCAATGTTGGGCACAGGACTATAGCAATAGGACTGTAGAAGAACTTTTGGAAGTTCTTAGAGATTGTAGCAGAACCTCATTCCAACTGAGGCTTGGAATAGATAGTGACAGAGGAGTCCTTAAGAGAAGTGAGTGGAGCAACCAGAGAGAGAGCAAGAGTGCTCGGTGCAAGTTCTAAGGAAAGAGTACTTGGAGACCAGGCAGAGGAGAAGCTTGGCGAGAAGATCAGTTCAGAAGGAAGTTGATTGGTTGCGGGTGTAGAGCTCACACAAAAGAGAAGATGGTTATGGAAAGTCATATGGAAGGTTCAGAAGGAGGCTACAAGATAAAGGAGAAGGGTACTCAAACAATCCATAGGAAACATATGAGTCAAGCAAAGATTGACAAGGAAATGGATGAGATAAGAGAAGAACTCGATGTGTTAGTAATGCTGGTAGAGGAGAACCAAAGACTAGGTTGGGTCTTGAAGAAGAAGTCAATGAAGTGGCCTAAGTTGTAGAAAAGGCTGCAACAAGAACAAGTAAAGTGGTTGATGGAAAACCTCAGAGAAGGAGAGGCAGAAATGGAAGTTTTTTTTTGTAGACCAGAACAGGGTGAAATGTTGGGTGAAGAGGATAATGAGAGATCAACTGAAGATCTCATGGACTAGCATAGTTCAGGACAATTAGAAGATATGATGACAAGGGAAGCAAATGAGGCAATGAAGCCTTGTGATTTTAATTCTCATAGTTTGTGTATGTTTGCAGGATATGCATAGGATGATGGACAGTCTGGTGAAACTGTTACAAATAGGAATGAAGCTCTCAAGGTGAAGTATGATGGAGGATGCCTTTTAGTGGAAGAAGGTGCTGATTTATTGTAGCAAAAAGAACTCATAGATGAATTTCTGCTTGGTGTAAGACAGTCAGATGAAGTTGATATGGACCAAAAGTCTAATGAAAATGCCATAGTGGTATTCCAAGAAGGTAAGCAAATGAATTTGTCTGATGAAATTAATGAAAGAACTTTTGCAATATGATAGTGCAGAAAATAAAATAAATATGATGCTGAAATAAGTGGCAAGTGGAGATCAAGCCAATTAGTTATATTGATTAGTTAAGGTAGGATATGATTTTCGAAGTATACAGTGAATTCCTTCATTTGTGGAAAGGAGATGGTTAGATAGGACATATATGTATTTCCCTTTCTTTTTTGAAGGGAGGAGAGACAGAGAGAGAATTGTAAGCCTACGGGCAGCTGAGGAACAAAGGCCGCTAATTTGAAGAATTAGGCCAGAGAGGAAAGTTTCAGGTGAGGATTGAGTAGAGCGAGAGTGAGGATACTGTGTGGATTGTATTTTGGAACAAAGATCTTTCAATTGTGTAATCGACCAAGGCGAGACTTTGTAATCATTTTATGTTGAATGAATGATATTGTATGTGTGTGATCAATTATCGAGCTTGCGGAAACCCTCGTGGTGCTTTTGTTTCCTTTGTATTCGGGCAGAGTGATCATCCCTTAGTTTTGTTATGTTAACGCCTAAAGTTTATGATTGATAGAAGTCGAGGCTTTATTTTAAATATCATTGTTGATGCGGGTCAACGAAGTCTATTTGTATAGTTTTGGTCCCGCAAGTGAAAAACCCGAATTACACTAAGAATTGGCGCAAAACACAATCGGATCTGAAATCCAGACTTAAAATTTTATAAAGGGTGGCTTATATCCATATCGGGTCCGTAAGAATATCAGATCGGCGCTTTAGAGCGGATAGAGCTTGGCTTGGAGGATTGCGACTATGCGATATGCGATTAAATTGTAGTCGTTAGATCGCGATCAACCGTGACTGTTGGATTGTGAAAGTAGTTTTGCTACAGTGCATGGTATTTCGGGTGACTGATGAACTGTAAGCGGTATTGAATGGTGGTCACCCAATCTTATTCACCGTTCGACACGTAGCAACGGGGGTGAATAGGCAAACCGCTTTATCGGACGATTAATCCCCGTGTTAACTGTTTGCTTGAAACAGTTGCGAATCGTTGGATTGGAAAAGGGAATGAACGGTGGAGATTAGCCGTTTGGGGATCGGTGCTCAAAGCACGCAATAGGAAGGCGATGGAGCGAGAGCAGACCCGCCCATATTTATAGAAGTGGGCTTATAAATCTTGAGATCCGGTTATATGTTTGGAGCGAGATTTTCCCTTTGCCACTGTGTATTTTGATACAAAGTGTTGCCCGGGGTTTTTATAACTAGAGCACATATTAACACTCTCGATAGTGTTGTGGAGTCCTGATAGTTTAAGTGGACCCAATTATTAAAGAAATATCTCATGATGTGTTGTGGTCAGTCTCTAAAGAAAAAGCACCAAACTACGCTTCCGATATGTATATGTGGGCATGAAGCTTAAAGGCCAATAAGGGTGAATGAGTCCCGATAAGGTGATCTAGGGTGTGGCAGCCATATGGTTGCATCAATATACAATATACAAACAAATCCTATTCTGATGTACAGAAAAACCAGCTCATCTGTTTCAAGTGCACTCCACCTTTGTTCCATTTAAAGTAGGTTCATGTACCTAATGCCCATTTGATTTTAATAGTGAAAAATTGTAAATGCATTGAAATTTAGAATGAATTTTCTTTGATTGTGTAGCCATATGTATCACATGATCAAACATTGACTCCTCAGCCAGATTAGAGTCTTGTGGTTGATCCACAACCACCAGTATATGATCATGTGGTCATTTTATATCTGTCCAGCAATCATATTTTATTGCTTTTGTTTGATTGTTGAGCTATGTATATCACATGATCAAGCATTGACTCAGCCAGAATTGAGTCTTGTGGTTGATCCACAACCACCTGTATATGATCATGAAGTCATTTTACATCCATCCACAAGTCATATTGGATTTCTTTTGTTGGAAGTAGTCTTGACGCTTCCAACAACTTTGGTTCCATTTCTATATTTAGCATTCCATTTTTCTTCATGCTTGAAAGCCTTCCACCTCTTCTGTGATTTAACTGTGGGAGCTCTTCTCTTTTTACATCTTCAAGCCTTCCACCTCCTATTTCATTGGACAGTTGGAACTCTGCTTTCAATACATATATTTTTAGGCCTTCTGCCTCCTTCATTGCTCTAGTGTGGCAGCTTTGTTGTCACTATTAATACCTGCACAATATCACATTATACTTGCTCAAACTTCTCTACTTCATTTCCTTCTGGGTTCATAGATTTGATATCCTTAAACCAGTGATCATCATTCCGATTCATATCAAAATCTCATTGGTATTTTGATATCAATATTTTTGCAAGAATTCACTGGCCTAGATACCTTCATTTTGTCAACATACCAAATAAATAAACATTTATACATAAGCAATTAATCAATTATGTTTAAATGGTTTACCTTTGGTTTCATCTTTTTTGCCCAATATTCATCTAGAACTGACTTATCAACATTTTCATCATATCTGTAACTCCATTACTCCATTTTCACCATCATGTCTCTGCCTCCATATAGAGTCTACCACATTCTTCCTCTACATTTGCCTTAAGCTTCATAAAAGCATTTAATGAATCTATCTGTATTTTAAGAAAGAAGATCCATGATTTTTATGAAAAATCATCATCTGCACTTTAGGCCTGGAAAAATTTCCTAGACAAGAGGGGTTTCCCTTTTGGTTCCTAAGTTCACTGTGTAGTAGGAGTAGGTGTAAAGAGAACGTAGCATTCATGTAGGTGGAAAATGGTGAAATAAGAGGAGCTTTGGTGATGAGTGAAAGGCAGACGGTAGACTAATGCCTCACTTACTTGGGAAATAGATTTTGGTGATTAAAATTTTACAAAGTAATCGAGTTAGAGGGTCATTTGGTGCCTTCTTAAAGCAAGTTAAAGGTAGCCCTTTACCCCAAGAATGTATACGTACACCTAATTTTTAAATATAGCATGTTAAATGTTGTGATCTTTCGGTAGATGACTGGATAGTATAACATAATACTTAACTATATCACTATAAGCTGCCCCAATGTAGCAAGAGGCTCCTCTATGGTTTGACATTCAAAATCTTGCAAACTTTTGTCCTCTTATTTAGAGTAAAGGAAAACATCTCCAAAACTAATCGAAATCGATCTCATATCCTTTTTTGATTCACCATATTATAAACTTTAGAATATTGTATAGCCCTTTTTATATGTGACACTACTTGCCCTTTTTGCCATTGTTTGAGTTAATACTTAACTTTCCTTCATGACATAAATGTGCTTTCCTCTCAGTATTACACGTTTCCAATTCCTCACGGCACTTCTTTTCAGTTCCTCACTGTGAGTTTTCCAAGGCGGCAACTCACTTTTTCTTGTCTAAAATAGTGATTTTTTCAGAAATACGATATCAATGTTTTCTTATATAAGTAGAGTCCCAGGAATCCCATGGTATTGCTACTTTTGTATTTGTGTCTGATGCAGCTTCATTGAGGGTTATTTTTCTATTGTTATCTGATGCAACTTCATTGAGGGTTATTTTTCTATTATTGTCTCATGCAGCTTCATTGAGGGTTAATTTTCCTTGAGCCTATTGCTCAGATGCGCTATATATTTCCATGAAATTTGGGCATGCAAATTTCCATCCTTTATTTCTAAATTGTTCTGGTTTATTTTAAAACTAATTCAAGCTTTATAGGAGTGATTTGAAATCACATATTCAATGACTAATGTTTCCACCAAAATACTTTCCTGGGGACATTCTTAGGGATCATGTTTCACCTTCGGTTCATGTTTCACTTTTTCT
The DNA here is from genome assembly GCA_000404065.3 of Pinus taeda. Lineage (NCBI taxonomy): Eukaryota > Viridiplantae > Streptophyta > Pinopsida > Pinales > Pinaceae > Pinus > Pinus taeda. Next base: position 22,058 of record APFE031422774.1, read on the forward strand.
CTTTTTTCTTGAAGGATGAGGATCATGATTTCACTCCTGTTGAGATTGGAGAGGCTATACCTATGGAAGAAGATTACGCTTCCGAAGAGGATGGAGAAGAAGATGATGAAGAGGATGAAATTTACTTGGCTGAAAGAGTGCATGAGGCAGAGTTGGGGTATCCATCATATTCCAGTGCATTTGCTTCAAGAACTGCAACAACTGGTGAGAATACATTAGGACTTTCTTCTGTTGTTGGATTCATAGCTGTTTAGGATTAGAATCTAATGGATTGAGGAGCTCGGCAATCTCATGTGTCATTGTCATTTGGTGCAGCTGCTATGACTGGCCATGCATCTACCAGTGCCAAAGGAGCTATCAGAAGTAGAGACCACCGGACTGTTCCTAATCGTAGAAATGCAAATGTCTGTCCTCGATTGAACTTCTTTATTGGTGGGAAGCAGCTTGACAGGTCATCTACATTATACCAGGCAATTATGCATCATACAGTACTAGATGGATATGAGCAAAGGTATGCTGGTTCAGATTATTCTGGGTATGACAGTCGAAGATTTTGGGATGAAGTTTACACTATTACCTATCAAAGCACAGATGCAACAGCCAAGAGGGATTTGACTGGAACATCCAAAACGTATTCTACACCTAAGAATACTGAGCATATGTCACTTCTAGATAGCATTTTGCAAAGAAAACTTCCCTGTGACTTGGACAAATCAAACAGCACATATAAGATTTTGTTGTTACTTCGAATAATAGAAGGACTCAACCGTTTAGCTCCTTCTTTGAGAGCTCAGGCCTCATCTGATGCTTTTGCAGAAGGAAAATTGACAAACCTAGATGAATTGAAAGTCAATGGGCCTGTTGTTCCCCAAGAAGAATTTTTAAGTAACAAGTTGACACCGAAGCTGACACGCCAGATGCAAGATGCTCTGGCATTATGTAGTGGTAGTATGCCACCTTGGTGTCAAGAACTGACCAAAGCCTGTCCATTTCTGTTTCCATTTGAGACAAGGAGGCAATATTTTTATTCCACTGCATTAGGATTATCCCGTGCATTGCAGTACTTTCAGCAGCAGCAGAGTGCTGAAAATCCAAATTTGGTAAACTATCGTGGACGTAATGTTGTTAGACTGGAACGCCAAAAGGTTAGAGTCTCAAGACGGCGTATATTGGACTCAGCTGTGAAGGTGATGGAAATGTTCTGTTCTGGTCAGAAGGCTGTCCTTGAAGTTGAGTACTTTGGGGAGGTTGGCACTGGTCTAGGGCCAACTCTTGAGTTCTACACACTTGTTAGCCAGGAATTGCAAAGGAGTACACTAGGCATGTGGAGAACAAACTCATCACCTAAAGAAGTTGTAGAAAGCGATGTTCTGATGCCAGATGCTGAAGAAGGTCATCTGTCTCTGTCAGCTACAAAGAATAACACACACCGTGGGCATACTGAAGAAAGTGGACGGTTTGTTCAAGCACCTCTTGGCTTATTTCCTCGTCCATTTCCTTCTAATACGGATTGTTCAAATGGAAGTGGATTTTCCAAAGTGAGAGATAATTTTTGTCTTCTTGGACGTCTAATGGCAAAAGCTCTTCAAGATGGCCGGCTTCTAGACTTGCCTTTGTCAACAGCTTTTTATAAACTTGTTCTTGGGCAGGTAAATTTTCTGTCTTTAGACCTTATCACTCTCAGTTTAGTAGGTGATTCTTATTAGAGCTAACCAACGATGGGAATATTGTTCATTTGTGTCCATATAGGAGCTTGATTTACATGATATCCGGTCCTTTGATGCTCAACTTGGATCAACTTTGCAAGAAATGGAAGCCCTAGTCCACCGTAAAAAATTCTTGGAGTCAATGCCCGGTGATACGAAAGAGGCAATATCAAATTTATCTTATCGTGGTGCAAGAGTTGAAGATCTTTGTATTGATTTCACTCTTCCTGGTTTCCCTGACTATCCTCTCAAACCAGATGGGAACAACATTTTGGTACTTAATGAAATCCTCATTTTTCCTGATTTCCTGAAATTTGTCACCTTTTAACTTCTCTCAAGTTTGGTATCTGTCATCATTTATGCATTCCTTTTTGCAGGTTAACATTGATAATGTGGAAGAATACGTGTCATTAGTTGTGGATGCAACTATCAAAACAGGAGTCATGTCACAAATAGAAGCCTTCCGAACAGGATTCAATCAGGTCCTTTAATGGTCACATTTGTTTGCTTATTTTTCTGAATCAATGTTGTAGCCCTTTTGGTGATTAATACATATTTATATTTTTGGATATTTTTCAGGTGCTTCCCCTCTCATCCTTGCAAATATTTACTGAAAATGAGCTTGATTATCTTTTCTGTGGTGTGCGTAACTTGTGGGTGGTACGTAAAATCTAAACCATTTAAAAATTTGAGCTATACTTCATCAATGTTCTGTCAGTACCGAAGTCTTAATATGTGACATGTTTCAACAGGCTGAAACACTTACTGATTACGTCAAATTTGATCATGGCTATACGGCTCAAAGCCCTCCCATTTTAAATGTGAGTATTTTTTCATGAGATATTACTTAAGGTTATCTATGGGTAAGCAGTATTGTTTTAATAGATATTGTCATATAATTTTTTCTGCATTGCCTGCAGCTTCTTGAAATCATGGCAGAGTTCACCCCTTCACAGCAGCAAGCATTTTTGCAGTTTATTACTGGTTGCCCAAGGCTTCCTCCTGGAGGGTTGGGTGCTCTGAACCCAAAGTTGACTGTTGTTCGGAAGGTAAGTGCTTAATAGTTTTTTGTGTACTTAATTAAGGGGTTTTATGGAAATGGGCTCTAAATGTTTTTCTTCTGAGTGCAGAATTTTTCAGGAGCAATTGGAGATCCGAATTCACAAAGAACAATGGATGCAGAATTGCCGAGTGTTATGACTTGTGCAAATTACCTCAAACTTCCTCCATACTCATCCAAGGTTTGAAGTGCTGTCAGAGTATTAGATGCTATGCATTAATTAACATATGGTGTTTCTAACGATGCAAAATTTTGCAGGAGGTAATGCGTGATAGGCTGTTATATGCCATCACTGAAGGGCAAGGTTCTTTTGACCTCTCGTGAGTTTCGTATGTAGAAGAAAAGTACGGTATCCTTCATTCAAAAGCATGTGATATAATCTACATTTTTCGACTCTTTAAGCAACAAATTCTGGCAAACGGTGAAATCCATGACATGTAAATATCTGTAATAATCTGGTCTCTTTTTACTTGATCGCAATTTGATCTGCTCACCACTCTGCAATTGTTGTTGACTAAGCATGCAACAGGATGCCTGAGGCTTCTTTTCCTTTCACCTACTATGCTAGTAGCAGGGAATTCAATTTGGGCATATTATATAGTACGCCATAGAAGTGAATGGCTATTACCTGATTTAACATCAGTTCAATTTGTTAGTGCAAAGAGTATTCAGTTGAGCCTGTTATATGTTATGGAAAAAAATTTCTCACCTGGTTAGCATCGCTGCAATTGGAAATTGCAAATGCCAGGGCTGGAGAACCTGGTGTTGCTTTCTCTAATCATGCCTAGATCATGGTTGTATTCATTATATCAATCATTGAATTATCCATTTCGTCTTTTATAATTATGATGTAAAGCTTTGAATTATCCATTTCGTCTAATATCTCAGAGAATGGTCATCTCAGATTTCTAATATTCAAATCTTGACAAGAGAAATGGGTGCACATTATACCTGTGCTTTAGCAAATATACATAATAGTAAAAAGTAATGCTTGTAACGTAGATAACATGTCATTTATTTTGCAAATAATATGTTTCAAAAGTATGATGGAAATTCCCTGGTATTCACTCATTTTGAAAATGGTATCTAGTTTAATGTTGGTGGATTTGGTGTGTATAGTTTTGTGGAAATTGCTTTCTGCAGTACCAGCAATATTTTGACATGTGATTTAGGTGTAGAAATTGTTTCCATGAATTCACTTTCCCTATAGAGATTTCCCAATTGGTTGGCAACTTAATTTTTCTAATTAACTGGATTTCAACTTCACTGTATTGTTATAAATTTGGACAATCATGGGTTTTATAACTGCTTGTTTTATTAAATACTTTTTTTGTTTGTTTGTTCGTATGTAACATTTGCTATTTGGTATATAATATATATAATTTTCAGCCTTTCTGTAAAACCTGAGGCTAAGATATTTCTTCTATGCATGGATTCTATTTGGTTTTGTAAGTTTGAACCCAAATTTTTGAGCTTTGGGTCTCCACTTTAGCATGCTTCCTCCTACCATTACCATTCTCCACCTTGGTTGCATTTTTACATTATTCTATACTCAACCTACAACATTTCTGTATAACACTTCATCCCTTAATCCACCATTGCAGATTTGTCCTATGAGAATTGATTTCACAAGGTGGATTGGTAGTATCCTAATGTTAAATCTCTTATAGGACAACGCTAAAGTTCTTAATATGGGGCAAGAGTGCTAAACACCTTTTCAATGCAAACAATAAATGAAAAAAAAGGTGGTTGCAAAAGGTGCAGCAATTTTTTTGATAAAATGATTTGAAGCCAAAAAGATTGAGTGTCAAATTTATTCACTAATGCATAAATAACCAGCTTACATGACAATATAATTGGCTAATTTTTGAAACGTTGGATTGATTTTTAGTCGTCATTTATACAGTTTATTTTCACTTTTATTATTAAACAATTTTCTTCATTTGGGTTTTTATCATCCTTGGATGCTAAATTTGCTAGATATTTAACCACTTGATTTCTCTTTCCTTTTTATATGTTCAAATCTGATTTCATTGTAACTTCGTATAACCTCGAACAATTGTTTTGGCTTTCCATATCCTTTTTCAAGTTTGCACTTTATAGCCTTTTTGACCTTTCTACTTGATTATTTGTCCTTCCAATGTTTGTATTATTAAGGTCATATAAATTGTATATCCATTCTATTATTGTTTTACTTGAATTGCCTTCTAGGTCCCAATGAAGTTGAAATTTATAGATCCCATAAAGAACAGTTTCAGCATAGTTTTAATGTTCGATGGTGAACTTGTAAATTTTCTATTTTCTATCCCATATTTAAAGAGTGGCTTTTTGAGTTACTTTATCTAATTATCATTTTAACAATCAGTTTTAGATTGTGACTTTGTTCCATTAAATAAGCCCAATACTTTTGACATCCCATCATAAAGCTTATAATACAATTGAAAATATCAATGAAAACATTCTTTAGAGTCTTCCCTTTGACAAAGACTACTTGAACCAAGTAGGGTATTGTCAAGGTGCCTTTTAATCCTCATAAAGATGTAGCTTTCAAGTTGATATCATGAGTTCTTGAGTTACTATCACTAAATTAAATTATTAGTGAACAATTCACATGCATGTTGCATGGCACTCCCACACTTCCCTCTTTGTTTGCCAATTATGGCGAGTCTTCTTGATGTCATGTGCAGGTGGTTCTTTTGTGTATCCAAATGTTAATTTAAAATAATTCCTTATTGTTGTTGTGATTTAAAATATTGTTGTAGATATGAACAATGGAATGCTACACAATGCTTCTCTTTTTGAATGACCTTTATTTCTTTATTGATAGAATAGATTTTGTGGATTCTTCTAATTGTATGGAGGTTTCTTTTGATGCATTACATTTTTACTAAAATATGACATTTTCCTTCACAATTTTTGAAGTATGGCTATTAAAAATATTTACTTCATTCTGCATCATGTATTGAAGATTTCTAAATTCAGTGAATGTGCTTTCCTTGTAAATGTGTCTTTCCCTTTGAACTTTTGTATTGATCTTTGACACTTTTTTGAAATACTTTTCAATTCAACTTCTTCCATTATTGTTGAGGAGCTTTTCACTTTGATAAGTTGGTATTTTTCTATATAAACAAAAACTTGCAAAAATGATTATAAACATACTCCAAATACTCAGACATGATCTGTTTTTATTACAATGAGTCAATTGCTTTTTTGTTTGTTGGTTTCTAGGTTATCAAGTCAAGGCAAAACCCTTGAGTGCTTACACTTGTTTCAAAGATGATACCAAAGGTCAAACTTAGAATCCTAAGGACACAGGGGGAATCAACAAGGTTCAATGCCATTATAACAATATACTCATTATGAGTTCAACATGCCATTTGTAGAAATTAAACTTGGGTGGGGATGATACTAATCATTCCTCCCAACCACTTGAGATCTAATGAATTTAATTTAGTGCCATATATCTAAAACAATAAAATAAAAAAGAATCGAACACCATCAAACACAACCCAACTGTAAACTTTTACTTAATTATATGAAAATTCTTACATTGATTTTTAAACTCTAGCCATCCCATACATGAGTTGCAAAGATACCTTTGATACCTTTTTGTGGCTTACCCACAAATTTAAACACTTAGGAAAAGGCTTCTTATCATAATGGAATTACATGAGAATCCATGATTCAAACATTTGTTTTAATTCAATATTATATGGGTTGACCTATGAAGACATCAATGTTACCCATGTTACATATCCCTTATTCGAAGTTATAAAGGTGCCTCTTAGTACACATGTAATTTAGCACCATAGATCTAACAATAAAATAAAATAGAATCAAACAACATTAAAAACAACCCAACAAGTGCATTCTCTAGGGACTATTCTATTTGTTTGAATAATGAATGCAATAATAATATTAAACATATCAAACTCTTACTAGCCAAACTAAATCAAGGAAAAGATTAATCCAGAAAGATAATAAAAGATTAATCAAAGCATAATAGTTACAACCTAGTTTATTTCACAAGGATAATTCTTCCAATAATACTAAGCACTTTCAACAAAATCCTTGATAGTAGTGATGATATATATTTTGTGATGTTAGAGATTATTCTCAACAATAATAACACTTCACTGATGGAATCTTTGCACACAATGCTTTGATACTATTATGTGGCTTACCCACCATCACTCTTACTTAAGGGGTGGGGATATGGAATTTCTTGCTAACAACTTTGACAACAGAATTAAACTCTTTGGAAAATGTTTCTTATCATAATGGAATTACAAGAAAACCCATGATTCAAACATTTAGATCTAAAAAATAAAACATTAATAATGCAATTTTTATTTATTTATAATATTATATGTGTTGACCTATGATGACATCAATGTTACCCAGGTTACACCTGCTTCTTAGCACAAATGTAATTTAGCGACATATATCTAACAATAAAATAAAAAATAATCGAACACCATCAGGGATAACCTATTTGTAGGATTTTACTTAATTAGATTGATCTCTAAGTTGAGATCCATAGTGTGATAAGTGTATTCTCTAGGGACTATTTTACTTGTTTGAACAATGAATGCAACAATAATATAAAAAATATCAAACCCATGCTAAAACTAAATCAAGGAAAATATTAATCCAAAATAGACCAAACCAGAGCATAATAGTTACAACCAATAATATCTAACACTTTTCAACAAAATCCTTGATTTGATATTCGTGAGTGACATCAGTTAAATATTTATTGTTTAAAGGTATTAGAGACTCATGCATTGTGTGTGTGTGTGTTCTGTGTTATTGAAGCAATGGATTGGTTAGATTGGTAATACATCGACAATAAAATGGAAAGACAACAGAGAAATACAGTAAGCAAACACAAAGACACAATTTTTTTTAATAAGGAGTTCATCCTATTCTCCAGTGCTACATCTCCGGTTCAACTGTCAGTGGTGGCCTTGTTTTATGGTGCCTATAAGCAGAGAATTACAACACAGGGACTCAATGTGAGTTCTCTTGAAACAGGGTTTGCTTGGCAGGGTGGTTCTTGGATTCCCCAAGCCACTAGAGTACACAGACTCTTCTTCATCCTACCCGCTCTGTGACCTTCTGGTCTATAGTGGAAAGAGCCAAATGTGGTGCTCAGTCTGGACAGATTTCCCTATGGGATGGCTTGAATCTCTCAAGCTCTCTAGTGCTCGATGCTACCGCTAGTTATCTCGACCCTTTGTCTCTTTCTGCTTTTGCTTTACTGCCTTCTTCTCTGGTTTCTGTCTCTCTGTTCAATCCTCCTCTCGGGGTTCGCTCTGACTGACTCCAACTGTGTATTCGGTCTCTGTTCGTGGCTTTTAGCCATTTGTTCCCATGCCGTTCGGTTCCTCTTCTGCGTCTGTCGATTCACCTTTTGTAGTTGCGCTTGGAGTTCCCTGTTCGGCGTCATCATGAACGCTTAGGGAGTGGCCATTTGTCCTCCTCTAAACGACGCTAGCCTGCTTCGTCGGTTCTTTTCTTTAGTTACGTCGTGGATGTGTTCTTCCTCCACTGTGGCGGTTAAACAGATTCCAAATCCTTCTAAAACGCGGCGTATTTCGTTGTCGATTCTGCTTCCATCATTGGGCGTGATCTCAACTGTTCGATATGGGGCCTCCAGATCCAACGCCATACGCACGTCCCACGTGGTTCACTGCTTGATCGATAGTGCGTGATTAACGACGGCCTTCTCTTACCTCCGCTTGCCACGCGTTGATCGATGTATGGAATCGCCTTGCTCTCATCCAAAACCTCTTACCGTTTGTGGGCACCCTAATCAATACCGCCAGTTTCCTAGAGCGCGGGTCCCGCCTTTGTATGTTAGTGCTTTTCGCTTTTCCACTCGCGGTTCTCCGGTTCCCCAACGTGAATGAGTGCTCGAGCTTTTCCTTCATTATGGCTCTATTCGCCCAACGATGCGCGATCGCACATGAAAAAGCTCTTTATTTTCCTGATCCGGGCCTCCCAGGGGCTAATTTGATCTCCTACGCAGTCTCCATGGGCCTCGGTAAGTGCGCTTTGACCGAAGTCCTCGTCATTCCACGCTAGCTGCCATTACCACTGGTTCAGGGTGTTTTTGATCGTTGTTTTGGAATTCTTAGAGATTTCTCCTGACCTAATACAGTCATGGTTCTTTGACAGTTCTGGATAGATCCAATTTGGATCACGACCTTCTCACTGAAAAAGCTTTTGAACCACCAAAAGTTAGTTTTCAAGCATCGCTAAGTGAGGGTACTGCATTCTCACTTGTCCGTTCTCAATCTTCTTTGCATTGCCTAGCTTTGAACCTTTGAGCCCAATCCTAAGGTATTCAACATCTCCTCTGCGCGTCGTCCTCACCTTCTTGTCCAAGACTGTGTCTTCCTACAATTCATTAAGATATTCAGGTAGCAGGTCATCAATAGAAGGCAATTGACTTTGCTCTTCGGGATCCTCAATTAGAGAAGGTTCAAACAATCTCAAGCAATTTGCATTTACGACTGAGTAGATGTGCATGTAAGCTGGTAGATCAAGGCAAAAGCATTTTCACCAATCTTCTCAAGTATTTTGAAGGGTCCATACCTGATAGGCTTTAGCTTTTTACCTTCACCTTGCATCCTGTCCTTGCTGATATACAGTCAGACCTGGTATCCAACTTGAAAACTATGCTCCATTCGATGCTTATCATGCCTAGCCTTGTACTTGGCTTGGCTCTTTTCCAGCTGTTCCTGTACTGCCTGGTGGATCTCCTAGATCTGTTCAATGAACCTAGTTTCCTTACCCACATCACTGTGTCTATCAACCGTGGTATCTTTACCAAAGACAAAATCCAAAGGATACGTTGGTATAAAACCAAAACAAGTCTCAAAAGGAGATCTCTGTGTAGAAGAGTGTTTTGCTCTATTGTAAGCATGCTGCACATAATACAAATGTTCATCCCAAAGCCTAAGATGTTCGCTGCAATATCCCCTGAGTAACTGGATCACTGTCCTGTTAACTACTTCTGTCTGGCCATTGGTTTGTGGATGAAAAGCTGTGCTTTTCTTCAGTTGGGTGTCCATCAGTTCCCACAGACTTGACCAAAACTTCCCCACAAATTGGGTGTCTCGATCAGATACAATAGAAGTGGGTAATCCAAAATGAACCCATACATGTTCAAAGAATAATTTTGCAATTTGTTTAGCTGTAATTTGTTTATTTTTTTTTGAAATGGTCGGTTGCTATATATTAATTTCTGAAAAAAAAACAGGGATTACAAATCCTCTGGTACATAATTTGTGCAAGCTGAAAGAGTGCAAGGGGTTTACAAAAAGTGGCTACCCCCTTGATTCTTGTTTTTCCTTGCTTGCTACTTTTAAAAACAACACTGCTATAGACTCTTATAAAGGAAAATAACAAAAAAGTACATTTGAATTTCATTTAGTCAATCATGATGTGCTGAATTTGACGAGCTGTTGATTCCTCCGGGTTGTTGTCTTTGGCTTCATGTTTGACACTTGAGGAGCTTGAGGCAGTAGTGATCTTTTCCATCATGTACTTTAGGATGGAAATTGACTCTTCTACATGACCGCAACGGTTTGTGAGATGCCTGAATTGCTCTTCGAGGGAGGCCGCCTTGTGCATGAAGAGCTGTATTTCTGCTTTGTATTTTTCTGTGTTTATTCGGTCCTGTTCAAAGAGCCTCCTGCTTTGCTCATCGAGGCGCCTATCATGATCTTCTATCCTTGCTTCCAAAAGATTTTGTTTCCTGTCTAACATGGCCTGCTGAGTCCTGATTTCTTCTAGCTCAGCTTGAAGATCCGCACAGTGGAAGCAATCCTCACTGCGCGCCATAGAGGATTTAATATTGCTGTTGAAGAGATTAATAATAACTGGGCCCAAATAAGCATAACTGTTTTGAACGTTATAAACTTGAATCTGGGTTCTGAGAGGGCTGACAGAAGTAGGTGAGAGACCCGCGTGAAGGGAGGCGGTTACAAAGAAGAGACTGAGATGGGGCTTGTTAAAAGGCACCGAGCTGAGAAGGAGCAGGAGACAGGCTAGAAGACGAAGGGAGGGAAGGGCGATTGTTAAGGGGGGAGATTCTGAGACGAAGGGGAAGAAGGGAGAGCAGGCTGGTGAGAGCTGACTACCGGGAATAACAGAGAGAAAGGAAATGATTGATGCAGGGAGGACTGAGCGAGCTGGGAGCGGCCGTATGATGGAGGACACAGAATGAGGGACAAGATCATCAGATGCTGCACTGCATCGAACTTGGGCTGCCCTGTGATTTGCCCTGTGATTCACAGCTACAGAAGATAGAGTGAGACAACAAATTAAAGGAAGGCAATACCAATGAATTTTCCCCTCTGGGACTCAGAGTTTCGCTCCTTCTGCTGCGATGGCTGAGAGCGCCTTCTTCCAGTCGATAATGATACACTGCTTCTTGCTGAGTGCTGATGTTGGCATTTATGGAGTGGTTTGAGTGAAAGGGGAGGATCCAAAAAAGGATCAGGGTCACGGGAGAAATATGGCTCTGACCCATATCTCTCAGAAAATCCCAAATCGCTGCGCCTTCATTCCTGACGCCTGCTCTGTAATGATAGAATTTCACAGTTTGACAATTGATTGCCTTCTTCGAGGTCCTGAATCGACTGAATGGAGGGCGTCTTCTATCTGGCGGTTGTCCTTCTGCTGAGTGGATAACGCCCTTCGCACAATTGGAGATCACGCGAATATGGGCAGTACTTAGACTTTTCTGAGTCATGGCAGAGGCTGGAATTCGTCTCTGTCATTGTGCCTTAGCACGCCTTCTTGTTTTCCAACAGCCTTATTAGCACAATTATCTGCTTTCGTGTTTAATGTGCGCAGAATATGATAGAATTTGATTTCTTCAAAGTAAGTAAGGAGAAGTTTGATACGATCAACATATTGTTGGAGACTTCTGTTAGGAGAGCAGTGGTTGTAATTCATAAAGCGAATTATGATTGTTGAGTCTCCAAAAACTAGAGCTTTTCTAATGCCCAATTTTTTTAATTGAATTAGTCCTTGATAGAGGGCTAATGCCTCTGCAATATTGTTGGATTTCCTTCCCAGGCTCCATTCATATCTGCAGATTTAATCTCCAAGCTCATTTGAGATCACTCCTCCCGCTCCTGCTTGTCCTGGATTGGACTTTGAAGCCCCGTCAAAATGAAGAGTTGGACAGTGACTTTTCTGAATCCACATATTGTATTCTCTTGCTGGGAGTCTGATCTCCCATTCCTTCGCTTGGATTTGCTTCTGATTGGTAGCTTTCTGAGTTTCTTGTGGATGTCCAGGTCTGTCTAGAATGTGCCCGAGAACTGATCTTTCCTCCACTGCGTAGTCTGCTGCTTGAATTTTCCCTTTGTATTTTGCTGCTATTGTCTCTTGAGCCAATGTGTGGGCTTTATTGCATGTCATTCGAACATTGCTGTCCTTGTTTTGGAAAATCTTCTTATTTCTTGTGAGCCAAATTTTCCAAAGAAGATTATGTGGAATTATGGCCCAGATTATTTTTACTATCTTGCTTCTAGTATCTTTCCAAGGGCAGTTTTTCCTCCATTCATGGATTGTTTCAGAAATGCTCTGATGGGGTTGCCAATTTATATTGCCCAGGGAAGATAAGTTGATCCAGCATCTCTTGGCAAAGGGACAATCCAGAAACAAGTGTTGAATAGTTTCCTCAGCTGAGCAGCAGTTGGGGCATCTTGAAGGACCAATAATCCCTCTCTTTCTTAAGTTTTTAGCTGTGAGCACTTTTCCTTTTAGCAGCAGCCAGTTGAAGAATTTAACTTTGGGAATAGCCTCCGATTTCCATATTATCCGCCAGTGATTCCATATGGGGTTCTGATAAGTGTCATTACTGATGTACTGATACCCCGATTTGACAGTATAGCTTGAGCCCGTGGGATCCCATCGGAATCCGTCTGCTGCTCCTTTTTTAATGGGAGCTCTGTTCTGAAGATTATTTTGGAGGACTTTGAGACTTGGTTCTAAGACTGGAGGAATGGCTGGGAGTTCCCATCCAATCCATGCTCCAGTGTTAACATCCCACTTCGAAATTTGATGTAGTTTCTGGATGCCTTTACAGTTGAGGTGATGGATGATGGGGATGGCTTCGTCAATTGAGTTTAAAGGAGGGAGTCCCATTATTTTGTCTGAAGCAAAATCGATGGAGTCCCCTCCTCTCGGAACCTTCGAAGTATTTTGAATGAGATGGGGGATTGCTTTCTTACAGAGCTGCCAAATTTTTGTAGCATCTCTAATGGGAATATCAGTTTCAAGAAGTCTTTGCCTTTTGCTGCTGAGGTATTTGCATTCAAGGACCTGTTTCCACCAGGCTATGGGCTCATTGATTAGTCTCCAAGCTATTTTGATTCCAAAAGCTAGATTTAGAATTTTGGGGGCTCTTATTCCCAAACCTCCTCTGTCCTGGGATTGGATTACACTTTTCTAGCTTACCAAATTAAATCTATTTTTCTCTTTTTTTCCCTCCTTGCCATAAAAAATTCCGAATGGCGATTTCCAGCTTGTGATGAAAGGTAGCAGGAGCTTGATAAAGAGTAAAACAATAGAGAGGGAGTGAAGAAATACCTGATTTAAGGAGAATTATTCTGCCTGCTGGATTGAGCCAGTGCGTTCCCCATTGTTGGATCTTCCGCTTGACTTTATCAATTATTTCATTCCATGTGTCAGCCTTTAATGGGCCCATACTCACTGGCATTCCAAGGTAGGTGAAGTGGTCCCAGTTCGCTTTGTGTGCGACTCCAAAGATGCTGGCTATGCTGTGAGCAGTTTGGGTGGAGATGTTCCTGCCATAGATGCAACTTTTCTGGTAAATGATCTCTCCCCCTGAGTACTCCATAAATTGATCAAGGAGAGTTTTGAAACGCTTTGCAATGGTAGTGGAAGCTCCCCCTATCAAAAGGGTGTCATCAGCGAATTGGGAGTGGTTGATGTTCTTGACTCCATTTCCGTATTTGATGCCAGAGATGAGGCCGACTCTTCTGTTGTAGTCTAGAGCTCTGCTAAAGGAATCAGCCATCAAAATAAAAAGATAAGGGGAGAGAGGGCATCCTTGCCTTAACCCTCTGGAGGATTGGAAGGCTTCACAAGGGCGCCCATTAATCAAGGGAGAAATCCAAGGGTCAGAGATGCAAGCTGCAATGGTGCTGATAAAGGTAGAATTGAATCCCATTTTTCTCAAAACAGCGAACAAGAAGGAGTGTCTTACTCGGTCAAAGGCATTGGCTAAGTCGAGCTTGAGGACGAAACCTTTCTCTTGCCTTGTTATGCTAGAGTGAATGGCTTCTTGTACCAGAGTTATTGAGTCGTGGATTTGCCTATTAGAGAGGAAACCTCCTTGATTTTCTGAGATAAGTAAAGGGAGGAGGGGTTGAAGTCTAGAGGCTATGATTTTTGTGAAGATTTTATAAGAGGTGTTGCATAGAGATATAGGGCGGAACCTGGAGAAGGTTGTGGGTCGGTTTTCCTTGGGGATGAGCGCAAGGAATGTAGAATTTGTGAAGCCCCCCATTTTCCTTTTTCTTTGGATTCCCCGCAGCATCTTTGCAAGATATTTTTTAATTAAGTGCCAATAATCTCTGTAGAAATTAATTGGAAAACCATCTGGGCCTGGAGACTTGTCCGGCTGTAAGGTCCAAATGACTTTTCTGATTTCCTCCTCCGTGATTTCCTGATTTAGACTGTCATTCATCTCTTGCGAGATTCCTTTTGGAAGATGCTGAAGCAGAGCTGCGTAGTCGGATTCTTCTTGATTTTCCGAGAGTAAGTTTTTGAAGTGAAGAGAGGCAGCGCTTTTAATGGCTTCTTGGTCATTATGCTGGCTGCCATGGCAATCTGTAATTGTAATTACATTGTTCCTTACCTTCCTGACTGTGGCTTGCTTGTGAAAGTAGGCCGTGTTTTTGTCCCCTTCTTTCAGCCACAGTTGTCTCGATTTAATTCTCCACTTTATTTCCTTCTCTCTCTTAATGCGCATTAGCTGTCCTTGAGTTTCCCATTCCTCTTTTTTTAATTGATGAGTGAGCCCTTGTTGCTCTATTTGATTTTGAATCTTTTCCAGTTCTTGCTGTAATTTTTTTTTAATCTTTTCAAGCTCTTTATAACTGACTTTGGCCCAGTCTTTGAGAGCTTTCCTTGTGTTTTTAATTTTCGTTTCCCAGATATAGCTGGGAGAGCCTTCAATGTGATGCTTCCAAGTTGCCTCTATAATGTCTGCCGCCTCAGCATTATTTCTCCAGAGGGTATTATACCTGAATGGCATCGGTCCCAACTGAGCATGGGAGTCCAGCGTGAGCATGATGGGAAAGTGGTCCGAGACTGTAGAGTTGAGAACTTTGGTGTGGCCTGCAGCAAAAGTGGACAGCAAGGAGATATTAACCAGAATTCTATCTAGGCGTTCCATGATATTGCCTGGCCCCAACCTTCTGTTGTTCCAAGTATATTTTCGGTTTTTTGGAATAATGTCCATCAATTCATGATCAGACATTATTCCCTCCAGCTGAATTCTAAAGGGGTCGTGAAGAAAGTTGCCCCCTCTTTTCTCATTTGCGTGGAGGACTAAGTTTAAGTCTCCAGTTAGAATAATATTTGGATTCTGTTCATTGTCTATGTCTTCTTTCAATTCTTCACAACATTGTTCCTTTTCTCTGTACTGATTGGGAATATAGACGTTGTAAATAATGAGATCACAGCTCTCATCTTTGTGGACTAAATTAATCTTTAACCAATTTTGGTTGTGAAGGAATGACTTACAGTCCCAGAGGTGGCTGTTCCACATGACTGTAATTCCTCCAGAAGCTCCTCTGGAATCGCTGCTGATCCCTGAAATTTTTTTTTGAGCATCTACAATTTTCTGCATTTCACTTTGACTTTGTTTGGTTTCTTGAAGCAAAATAATGTCAGGTCTTTCTGTTTGGAGAAGATCTCGTAGGGAAGCTGATTTGGAAGGGTGCCCCATACCCCTACTGTTCCATGACAATAGCTTCATCATGGGGCATTTGTGCGAAGAGGTGCTCGCCTCTCATGGTCTTTTCCTGATGATTCTTTCTCTTGAGATCCTATGATGTAGGAATCCATTGGCGTTTGGATCCCAAGGGCTATATCCTTTTGTGTGCTCTCTTCACGATGCTGCTTTGCTGTCTTCCGCCCTGGTCCTAATTTTTTGTGGAGGTCACTAGAGGCGCCAAGATCTTTAGAAGAGCTTCTTGTTGTTATGGGAGGGGGAGGGTCAGAGATGGGCTGAGAAAGAGACGAGGGGATTTTTGGGGGATCGGACAATTCAATGGAAGGTTGCTCAGGATGGGGATCTTCAGAGGATAAAATAAGAAAAGGGTTGGAGGTTGAAGGGGAGGGGGGGTCTTGGGAAGGGTCAGATGGATTGGAAGGAGGTGGATTGGGTGGGAGGGAAGAAGAGCCCGGATGATCAGCGGAAGGATAAGGTTTGGACGAAGGAGCTGCTTTATTTTTTTTAACAGTTTCCCATTGTCCTCCTTGGTTTTCTGATTCCAGATTGGTTACCTTGGAGCATCTATTAGCGAAATGACCATATTCATGACATACCTTGCATTTAAAGGGTATTTTCTCGTAGTCTAGCTGCTGAATGTAGCTCCACTCGTCTACCTTTGGCTTTATGGCCTCCGGAAGTCCTTTCCTGAGGTCCACTTCAACGCAGATCCTTGCATAGGCTTGCATGTTGTCTTTGGGCTCATTTCTATCTATATATTTTCCAACTGCATTCCCTATTGCTTTGACAGATTCGTCTCCCCAGCAGTGCAAGGGCAGATGGGGAAGACGGACCCAAACCGGAACCGCATTGGGGATGTCTAGCTCAGGATCGAAGTCAGGGGTCCATTTGTTGAGATATAACCCTCGCGAATCCATGAAATAGGGTCTGTTTCTGAATATCAAGTCTTTGTCTTCTTTAGTTTCAAAGTGAAATGTGTAGTAACCTTTGCCGCAGAAACGAATCGAAATCTTTCCTTGAGTTTTATCGGACCAGTTTCTTTCCACCCATCGCTAGACTGTTTTTGGAGAAGGCCATAATCCTGTGAACTATCCTATAAGACCTTTTTCTGCTAGAGATAGAGCTGCCATTCGAGGAAGAGATGGAGGCAACTGCACTTCTTGAAGAATATCCAGCTTCTTGACGAATTTTGAAGTTGATGGTTTCGGGCGGGCAGGGGGAAGGGATTTTACCAGAGCGGAAAAAGCTTTCTCCGCGTCCTCAAGGGAAGGATCTAGATGAGCCATGGCTGCCAAGGCCCAGAGACAGGCCTCGCAGCCCAGGCCGAGGCGGTGGCGTCGCAGCAACAGCTAGCAGGGGCTAGGTCTTCTCGCAGCTCCAGCTCCGCGCGCGCGATTGTTTTATGGGCCGAATCAGCTGTAATTTGTTTATTACAAGGTATCAAAATACACATTTTGCTGAACCTATCCACAACCACATATAGATAATCATGACCTTTCCTTGATTTAGGCAGTCCTCCAACAAAATCCATGGAAACACTTTCCCAAGGGTGAGAAGGAACTGGTAAAGGAGTGTACAAGCCTAGTTTTCTATTGTTGGGCTTGCTTTTAGCACACATAGTACACCCTCTTACATATCTAGAAACTATCTCATTCATTTTCAGCGAATAAAAAAATCTTTGCAACTGTGCAACTATTTTACTTACCCCAAAGTGACCTGATATCGGAGAAGTGTGTGCCTCCTTAATTATCTTTACTCTCTCTGTTTGTGGAATGTAGAGTTTCCCACAATGATATAAGAGTCTGTCCTTCACATGATAATCCAATTCTCCTACCTTTTTGCCTTGACTCAAAGTTGTATATACATCTTTAAAGTCTATATCTTGAGCATATTGTTCAATGTAGCTTTCATGTAGTACAAAATTATGCTTAATTATAGTAGATGCATTTATAATGGGTCTAGATAACATGTCTGCAACTTTGTTATGTATGCCCTTTTTATATCTAATGACTAAATGAGACTGTTGTAGAAAACCCATCCATCTGCAATGTCTTGATTGCTGCAACTTAGTTTGGGAGTGTAGATATTGAAGTGGTCGATGATCAGTATGTATTACTGTCTCTTTGCCCATTAAGTAATGTTTCCACTTTTTCACACTTTGAACTAATGCATACAATTCTTTATCATATGTAGGATAGTTAACTACCGCAGTATTAAAAGTCTCAAAATGATAACATATGGGTTTACCGTGTTGTGTCAACATTGCTCCCATGGCATAGTCACTGGCATCTGTTTGGATTTCAAACGGTCTTTGTATATCAGGTAGTGCTAGTAGAGGTGCTGTACTAATCTTTTCTTTCAAGGTGTCAAAGGCTTTCTGATGTTTTCCTCCCCACTGAAACACCTTGTTCAATCCTGTCAAAGCATGTAAGGGAGCTGCAATTGAGGAGAAATTAGAAATGAACTTCCTCCAATATTGTGCTGCTTCTAAGAAGCTTCTCATTTCTGTAGCAGACTTCGGTTTAGGCCAGTTTACAATGACTGCCACTTTAGAGGGATCTATTTTCAATTCACCACCCCCTACTATATGACCCAAATAATTTAGAGATGTTTTGCCAAATTCACATTTTGAGAGTTTAACATAAAGTCTTTCTCTTTTTAAAACATATAATGTCTGCTTAACATGATTTAAGTGTTCTTCCCACGTTTTACTAAAAATCAGAATGTCGTCCAGATACACAATAACAAAATCATTGAGAAAAGGTCTGAGTACATCATTCATTAATCTCATGAAAGTAGCAGGGGCATTGGTCAAGCCAAAAGGCATAACCAACCACTCATACAATCCCTGCTTTTTTTTGAAAGCAATCTTCCATGCATATTACTCTGCAACTCTGACCTGATGGTATCCACTGTGCAAATCCAGCTTGGTGAAATAAACAACTTCCTTCAATTGATTTAA
Organism: Pinus taeda; assembly: GCA_000404065.3. Taxonomy (NCBI): domain Eukaryota; kingdom Viridiplantae; phylum Streptophyta; class Pinopsida; order Pinales; family Pinaceae; genus Pinus; species Pinus taeda. Next base: position 40,798 of record APFE031422774.1, read on the forward strand.
AAGATCATTTATGCGAGGAAAGAGATAATGATTTTTGATTGTTATCTTATTCAGTGCTCGATAGTCAATGCACATTATCCATGAGCCATCTTTCTTTCTCACCAAAACGATTGGTGACCTACATGGGGATGTGCTAGGCCTGATGAACCCCTTCTCGAGAAACTCCTGCACCTACTTCTTGATTTCAGCATTCTCTAAAGCAGACAACCTGTACATCCAAATGTTAGGCAATGGAAAATCTTGCTACAAAATAATATTATGTACTATTTCCTTTTTGGGTGGCAGACCTTTTAGTTCTTGAAACATGACATCATATTCTGAAACAATGTTTTATATATCAGCTCGCTGCTAAGCATTACAACCCTCAAATACGTTGGTTTTATCAAGTTTCTTTTCCTTTACAACCATTAGTAAGAATTTTTTGCATGAATTTATCATTATTTTTATCTGCCCAGAATTTATGAGTATAATTATTCTTGAGTTTGTGAGCTTTTACAAAGTATTCGATTCCATTTTTAACAAGTAGATACTTGTTCTCAGCTCTATAGAAAATAGCTTTTCTATCATACAAGTAAGGACTTCCTAAAACAATTCCACATATATCCAAAGGAAAACTTGAGTTTGCTCTGTCTAGTTACTTGTAGCTGTGCTTTATCATTCAACCATCCTAATGGGTATGGTTTTTTGTGAGGTGTAGTTGCTAATCCCAATTTTTTTACAATTGCTTCAGAAATCAAATTTACTTGTGAGCCACTATCAAACAAAGTATCAATCTTTTGATGTTTGGAAATAACTCGAATATGGAAAAGCTCATGTCTTTTTCTCTCATGTTCTTTCATCAATA
>APFE031422774.1:41772-123635 GCA_000404065.3 Pinus taeda
TCTTCATCAATAATAGTTTGAGCAGAATTACTAGTAGATGCTTTAGAATTCTTACCTTTTATACCTGTGGCTGCAATGATTGTTTCATCTCCTGAGTCTGACCCCAAATATTTCTGAATAGTTGCAACAATGTTCTTCTTCTTTCCCTCAGACTTCTTAGGTCTCAGCTATGGATGTAGAATCCAACAGTGCTCATCATCATGCCCCTCCTTTTTACAGTGAGAGCATGGAGCTTTGCCTTTTCCTTCCTTGCTTTCCACTTCTGCTTTCTTTTCTCCTTGCTCTTGCTTGCAGTGGGTTGGGATGGTCCCCCAACTTCTGGATTTCCATTCTTTCCTCTAGCTTCTAGATGAGTAGCTTGTACATATACCTCATCTATACTAGTGGGATTAAACATGAGGATGGTATGCCTCATGTAGCTATGTAGACCATCAATGTACTTCAAAAGAGTCTCTGGTGAGTCTAATGAGATCTCTAGAATCAATGCTCTCTTTCTAAATTCTTGAGTATACCCTTGCACTTTTTTCCCTTTCAACTACCGAAGAGTATGCCAACTCATCATGGCTTGTTGCATGTAGGCCAATGGATAGAACTGATTCTTGATTGCAGAAATAAAGTCACTTCAAACAGAGATAGTCTTCCCATGTCTTTTGATGTTAGCTTGGGTTTTGCCTTCCCACCAAACCAAGGCAGTGCCTCCTAAGCGTAGGCTTGCCAACTGAATTTTTCTCTTGTCTGAGTTGATGTTTTTCACTCTGCAATACACATCAATTTGTCTAATCAATTATCCAACTTTTTAGCATTTAGCTCTCCATCATATATAGGAACATCAAATTTAACATCTAACTTGATCATAGATGCTTTCTTATTATGCATAGGGCTATTAGGAGGTGTGAGAAAGCTTTCCTCTTTCCTTTTTTCCTTTTGAGTGGTTATGGGAATGAGACTCATCTTCTTCTTTATCTTGTTTAGAACCTAATGAATCTTCATCCTTATGCTTTCTAAAGTCCCTATACATTTCTTCTACCATAGACTTTATAGCTAGGAAATTCTCTATGAATTGAGGGTCCAGCCCCATAGAACCTTCCTCTGACATTGTCTTCTGAGGATAGACTATCCCAATTTCAGGTTTAGTTTCGACCAACTCTCCTTCTCCTAATTTGAGCTTTGATCTAGTGAGCATTCAACAACTAAACCAACACAAGCTTGTCTAACCTTACAGCCTAGCGCTCTAATACCACTTGATCTGATATTCACCCTATGAGTGACATCAATTAAAGATTTATTGTTTAAAGGTATTACAGACTCATGTGCTGGTGTGTGTGTGTTCTGTGTTATTGAAGCAATGAATCGATCAGATTGCCAATACATAGACAATAAAATGGAAAGACAACAGAGAAATATAGTAAGCAAACACAAATACACAAGAAATTTTAATAAGGAATTCACCCTATTCTCCAGGGCTACATCTCCGGTCCAACTTTCAGTGGTGGCCTTGTTTTATGGTGCCTTTAAGCAGAGAATTACAATACAGGGACTCCAATGTGAGTTCTCCTGAAATGGGTTTTGCTTGGCAGGGTGGTTCTTGGATTCCCCAAGCCATTGGAGTACACATAATCTTCTTCTTCCTACCCGCTCTATGACCTTCTGGTCTATAGTGGAAAGAGCCAAATGCAGTGCTCAGTCTGGACAAATTCCCCTATGGGATGGCTTGAATCTCTCAAGCTCTCTGGTGCTCGATGCTGCCACTGGTTAGCTCGGTCCTCTGTCTCTTTCTGCTTTTGCTTTACTACCTTCTTCTCTGGTTTCTGTCTCTCAGTGTTTAGTCCTCCTCTTGGGGTTCGCTCTGACTAACTCCAACTATGTATTCAGTCTTTGTTCATGGCTGTTAGCCATTCATTCCCATGCCTGTTCGGTTCCTCTTCCGCCTTTGTCGATTAACCTTCTGCAGCTGCGCTTGGAGTTCCCTGTTCGGCGTCATCATGAACGCTCAGGGAGTGGCCACTTGTCCTCCTCTAAACGAAGCCAGCCTGCTTCGTCAATTCGTTTCTTCAGTTACGTCGTGGATGCGTTCTTCCTCCACCATGGCGGTCAAACGGATTCCAAATCCTTCTAAAACACAACGTATTCCTTTGTCGATTCCGCTTCCTTCATCGGGCGCAATCTCAGCCATCCGATCTGAGGCCTTCAGATTTGACGCCATACGCATGTCTCGCACGGTTGAATTGCTCGACTGATAGCGTGCTATCAATGACAATCTTCTCTCACCTCCGCTTGCCACACGTCAATCGATGTATGGAATCGCACCGATCTCGCCCAAAACCTCTTACTGTTTGTGGGCACCTCGATCGATACCATCGGTTTCCCAGAGCACAGGTCCTGCCTTTGTACGTTAGCACTTTTCGCTTTTCCGCCCATGGTTCTTCGGTTCCCCCGCGTGACTGAGTGCTCGGGCTTTTCCTTCGTTATGGCCCTGTTCGCCTAGCGATGCGTGATTAACGCTAATCGCGCATCAAAAACCTCCTTATTTTTCTGATCCGGGCCTTCCAGGGGCTACTTTGACCTCCCACATAGTCTCCATGGGCCTCGGTCAACGCACTTTGACCGAGGTCCTCGTTGTTCCACGCTGGCTGCCATTGCCACTGGTTCAGGGTGTTTTTGATCGCTGTTTTGGAATTTTTAGAGATTTGTCCCGACCTGATACAATCATGGTTCTTTGACAGTTCTTGATGGATCCAATTCGGATCAATCATTGATAGTAATAACAACACATATTTTTTCTTGTAAGATATTCTTCCCAATAAGAACAACACTTCTTGATAAAATATTTGCACACTATTTTTGATGAAAAGTCTTATATTGCTTCTTACACTCTAACCATTCCATACACGAGTTGTAAAGATTAACTGCTGCTTTGATACTATTATGTGGCTTACCCACCACCACTCTTCCTTAAGGGGTGAAGATATGAAAATTTTGTTAACAACTTGTGACAACAAAATTAAACTCTCCAACAAAAAATTCTTATCAGAATGGAATTAGATGAGAACCCATGATTCAAACATTTAGATCTAAAAGATAAAACATTATATGTGATTGTTTTTTATTCAATATTATATGGGTTGACCTATGATGACATCAATGTTTCCCACTTTACATCTCCTTGGTACCAAATTAGAGATGAGCCATTTAGTACAAATGTAATTTAACACCATAGATTTAACAATAAAATAAAAAGAATCCAACACCATAAAATGAAACCCATATACTTTTCCTTAATTAGATTGATCCTTCAATTGAGGGTTGTAGTGTCACAAGTGCTTTCTACGGGGACTAATTTTATTTGTTTGAACAATGAATGCAATAATTGCTTCGGAACTTGGGGGGAGGCCCCTAAGATCTAAAAGATTGAAATGGATCTTGTGGGGGAGACCCGCAAGATCTGAAGAATTGTAATGCTAGAAAGAAAATGATAGAACACACAGTAAATAAAACCATAAAGAAACTTTTTATTAAAACCGATAATAACTATAAAGGCTACATTTTGGCAGACCATCTGTCTTTTTACAACGTGCGACTTGTCACTTACAATATTTTTCAGTTACAATACCACGGGCCAATTCCATGGGTGAATGAATACCATGGGTTGATATCACAATACCACGGGTCAATTCCATGGGTGGATGAATACCATGGGTGGATGCCACAATACCATGGGTGAATGAATACCATGGGTGGATGTCATAATACCATGGGTGAATGAATACCATGGGAGGATGTCACTTACAATATCATGGGTGGATAAATACCATGAGTGGATGCCACTTACGATATCATGGATAAATTCCATGGGTGAATGAATAACATTGGTTGATGAATACCATGGGTTGATGCCATTTTCCATTTGGATCATTCCTCCCTCCTTAAGAAGGAATGGTCCCCATTACGTGAAGTTCCCTCCTGCGAAGCGTTTGTTGAATATGAAGAGCCACTGAAGAGAAAGGTTTTATGTGGTTAACCCATAACCATGATGAACGAAGATCCGAGGATAGAGATACCCTGTAATGCTTGTGTCCAACTATGATATTGGCAGTGTGCGTCCTAGCAAATGGACTTCGATGAAGTGTGGGTTTGTGGATGACCCATAATAATGATGAACGAAGATCCGAGGATAGAAATACCCTGTAATGCTTGTGACAAACTGTGATATTGACAGTGTGTAACCCAACAAATGGACTTCGATAAAGTGTGGGGTTGTGGATGACCCATAACCATGACAAACGAAGATTCGAGGATAGAGATACCTTGTAATGCTTGTGACCAACTGTGATACTAATAGTGTGCGACCTAGCAAATGGACTTCGATGACAAGGATTTTGTGCAGTTGACCCATAACCATGATGTTGGTTGTTGATGAAGTAGCAGGTGCCTACATAGCTTGGGGTGGTAGGGCACTTCTCCAAATAACCCAAGCCAAGTGTTGCTATGCTAAAATTGATGAATGTGAAGCAAGTGCCTACTAAAGTGGGGTGGGAAGGCACGTCTCCAATGGGGACTCGCTCTGAATGTTGCTCTAGAATTAAAATGGACATAACTCGGTCAATATAACTCGGAATATTTATTATAACCTGTTTTTTGAAGCAAAAGGACCATTTTGCATCTTCCCATGTGTTGAAAATCCTTATTTGGACACCATAGAATCTCCGATTCGCGTTGCAATTTTTTTCGCCGTCACAAAAGTTTTGAAAAAATAGTTGATTTTAAATGAGCAATATCTCCCACATCCGAACTTCGATTCGACCCATTTTTTTTTGAAATTGGGTGATTTTTCAAGAGGAGCTCAAATTTAGAATCCTTTTTCTGAAATTTTGCACAAAAACTTCAAAAAATGATAGGAGAGTCGCCATCCACCAGTTGTCAGAAAAAAATTCTACAACATAGCTGATTTTAAATCAACGATATCTCCCTCATTCAGACTCCAATTTGGACGATTTTTTTGAAGTTTTGGTATTTTCTCATAAGGAATCTAGATCTGTTATATATTTTTGTAAATATTGTACCAAATGTTTTAGATATGATCTGCAAACTCGCCGCCCAAAAAACAATTCTTGCAAAAAAATGAAAAAAGAAAAATTCTTCCTGTTTGGCCCAAGAAAGTGCTCTATGGAGGTTGCAATGCGTGCCTGAAGTTTTTTGAATATTGCTGCAAAAATTTGAAACTGAAATATGCATGAAACCCTCATTCCCATGGAATCATAACCTGTTATGATACCACTGATCTGTTTCACCTGTCCTGTGGCGATGTGTCTAAGAAAAACCTTTCCCTTACTAAAAATCACATCATAGCCATGGTCTTCCAATACCGCGATGGAATCAAGATTCTTATTTGGTCATACCATCACATATGTGATTCTAAGAGGGGAGCTAGACTCCCTCTGAAAGGTAACTATACCAATGCCGGTAGCACTATACCTCCCGTCATCTCCAAACTCTATGTTCTGCTTGAGGTCTTTCTCCTTAGAGTCCATGAAAAGATCTCTATTCCCCATCATATGGAATAAGGCACCACTATCAAGACACCGCACACTTCCCATTATAGTGTTGGCCATGCATGCAATGAGAGTGAAATCAAGTTCGAATTGTGAAGCTAGAGCTTCACCTTCTGTCACTATTGCTGGCTCCTTATTGCTTGCTTTCTTCTGTGGGAAATTTGCGGCATAGTGCCTGTACTCGTGATAGTGAAAACACTTGAATTTCGACAAGTCCTTCTTTTTTCCTGCCTCGCCTTGGGAATTCTTTCCCTTGGATTTCTTTTCTTTTCTCACTAATGCAAAGTCCTCTTCCACTTTTTTGGAAGAGGTCCCATCTCTGGCGTTCCGCCGAATTTCTTCCTATACCAAATCCGACCACAACCGCTTCCAATTTGGTAGATTCTCCCTCCCATTAACAGAGTCTTGGTGACTATGCCAACTCTTGGGAAGCCCTAGAAGAGTTAGGCTCACCATATCATCTTTGGCAATAGTAATCCCGACACTTCCAAGGTCATCCCGACACTTCCAAGGTCATCCCGACAATGGGTGAACTTGGTCAAGTAATTCGAAATTGAGTCGCCTTTCTCCATCTTGATCTTTCTGAGTTTGTTTTTCAGTGCGAAATTCCTATGGTCATTGCTATTTTGAAATAGGTTTGTCAATGCCTTCCACATTGAGTATGGAGTATCCTTGCCATCGAGACTCGAGACAATGTGGTCTTGAACTCCTTCCAAGATAATCCTTCTCGCTTTTGCCACACACTTTCTCCATTCAACGAGATCTTTAGCATCCAATGTTGGAATCTTAGGAATGTCATGATTGATGAATTCCTTGAGGTCATTGTCTTCTGGCACTGCCTCCATCTTGTCCTTCCAAGCTATGTAATTAGAGCTACCCTCCAAGGAATACTCAAGTCGCAAACCATAAAATGACATATTGCTGCTTTGAAGTATGAACTTGCAAATTCGATTTTCACCAGCACAAAAAATTCGAATTCTCCTCTTCTATACTGTCTTCAGCGCTAATACCATGTATATTTTTACTGTAGATTCAACAACTTATGTGATATGCTAAAACACAAGATAAGAATCTACTCTTTAGTGGAAACTAAAATTGATCGATGAAAACAATAAGCAGAAAAGGAAGAATATCAATCACACATAACATAATATTTCTATGAGGAAAGCAACTGCTAAAAACACCGACTATCTATACTGTATTAACCAAAAGATCTGAGAAGAAAATACAATGATTTTTTTTGTTTTGAACAATTCCAGCACTAGTACAATCTAACTCTTTGCTTCACAAGACAGTGCAAGCCAACACTTAGCCAAATATGCTTTCTGCGAAGCCCCTACTTCCTTGCGCAATTCCTGAGAGAATTCACCCATATTTAATTGGTAAAATCCCTCACCATAATTGCGTAGTCCATCATAGGAATTCTACTGACTGCATGCACCATTTGTATAACTTGGAAAATTATACAACTGATAGTACATTCTCCCTGAACTCTAATCTCAACTGGGTCTTCCTCTGAATCGACATGCATGAGTTATTTATGAGTGAATCTTCAGTTAACTAGTGTGGCATTGAGGATGCACTGATGCCTGTCCCCACTATTAGACCTCTACTAGTTCCTCCAACAGTTAGAACTAGTTTAACTGACTATAACTCAGTTAGAATGAGTTATCTAATTACAACTCAAAAAACTCAACCTGGGCCCCTAAAATTTAGGGATCACTCTACATGACTCTAGATATGCTTCCAACTCGAATTTCCTAAGTCAATTAAGTCATTTAACTTAATTAACTATTACAAGTTGCTATGAGAATATAATTACAATTTAATTCAAGGACAAATTAAATCAGATTTTCTAGATGCTATTTTTAACATTTCTTGTTGCAAATTTCAACAAACAACGAGTGTAAATTTTGGATAGATGAAATAAAGATTAATGACCAAATCGGGCATGCTATAATTCCTTATGGTAGATGAAGTCTATTAAAAAATTCCCTAATAACATTATGTGTTGTAAATTTTGTGTTTTGTTGGGGCAATTTTCTAAGGTATTCACCCAGAAAACCCTTCTTTTTCTTGTTCAAATATACTCAGTAATCACGTATTTCGATTGAAAAGCAGAAAATAATGGGAAAATTTTGAGGAATTAGCTTTGTAATGCATAATGTATTTTTTATGAACTAGGCACATAATTAAATAATATAAATACTCTTTCTAGTTAAAAAATTATATATAGTTTTATTTTATTAATATTAATCGTTTAAAAATATGTTTTATTTATTTATTTTTTTCTTTTTTCTTAATCATTTTAAAATATGATTTATTTATTTGATTATAACGCAAAAAAAATATAATAGAGGAGTCTTTGCATTAAAGCTTGTAACATGAACAACATCTTTTGTACTAGGGGTGCAAAATGGATTATTATAATAAATAACTATTCTATAAAAGGTTAGAAGTGGGTTATCATTTCAAGTTATGACTTTCTAGGATGCCCTCCACTATTACTTTGATCTTTAACAAATCATATCCTTTGAGGTTCTCTTTTTGAAATCTTCAAGTGTCTTTCTTTGAGTTTCCTTTTCGAAATCTTCATGTATCTTTCTTTGAGTATATCATTTTTTTGTTTGGTGGATGGTAAATATTTAATTTTCACAAGTCTGGTTCTTTTAACATTAAAGTTATTTCTTTTGTCCATAAAATTCCATCTTGATTTCCATTTTCTTCCCTTGGAGTTAGGAAATTTGGCATGTTTGGTATTTCCTTTCAATTTTATGGGCATTTACATTTTCCTTTAGGTTTAATGTTAGGGTGATAGTATGGATCATTTGTCTATGGGTCATTATCATTTTTACAATCATTTGTTTATTTATTTTGACATAAAATTTCAAATTATCATATTTATGATCAAATCAAGCTCTTGCTCCCGGTAGAGAGTGTTAGTTTGTGTAGCATTGGATACATGTTTTAGTTTTAGAAGATGCTAAGAGGCTAAAGAACACAAGATCTCCAAAACCCAAAAGAGTTTTGCGAGATAAGCTTCGCAAAACATCAATTAAATTAATTTGCCATAATTAAAATATTTCCTAAGTTTAACTTAGGAAAAGTGGTAAATTAAAGTTAATTAATTAAGGATGTTCAAGATTACTCTAGAGGCTTCTATTGATGAAGTATATTTGATGTTAGCCATTGATGGAGATTAAATCATTGCCATTGAGACTCCAATGAGACATTATAAGAGCGGGTCAAAGGGCTTGGAGATAACATCAAAGTGATTAGTTGTGAGAGGCATATTGAGCTACCTTGTTGGTAGTCTTCAACAAGGGTGCAGTTCAAGCTAGAGGGAGAGCATCAAAGAGAGGGAGTAGTAGATAATTTGGGAGCAAGATTCCAGAGAAATTTCTAGTGCTAGTGGTAGAAAAAGGGAGGCTGAATGCATCCGCAGAGGAGGTTGTACAAGCAGTGTGAATAGCCATAAACCCGAATCGAGTTACCAGAGGTCAGATAAGCTTCCAGGAGGCAGAGCGAGTCACTTCTAGAGGTAGAGGGATGTTAGACAATCGAGTTGGAGGTAGATATAGGGTTGTGCATGTTGCTCAAAGGTTGTAGTGTGTATTCCTGGTAGCAGTGCGAATTTATAATGTGAGGTGCGAGTAGGCCAGAGGACGCTAAGTTGATTTGTCGAGTAGATCTGGGATCTCCAATTTTTTCCGCTAGTTGTGATATATATTTTCTAGAGGAATTCTAGTCGGGCATCCAATTGTATTATTTCTCAAATTGTTACATAATAAAATAGACCCTCATCTGCTGCACCAATTTTCCCTTCGGAATTTTTACGAGAACTTTTAGGCCAAAATAACTGTGTCAAATTTTTATGTGTGTGCATCTATTTCTCAATTCCTTATTTTACTTCCATAGTGTATTTTTGTTGTGAAGAATGCATCAGTGGTTTATTCGTTATTTTCCCCAAGCAATAAACTACTAATCAATTAGAAGAATAAACTCTAGTTAGAGCATTCAAGGAAATTTCACGAAGAACCCAAATCCATTTCTTTTAGGAAGTGTTTGACTTAAATCTATGTGAGCACAAATTATAACAGAAGAAGTTAATTTCTTTTCCTTCCTTAATGTTGATATACTGAAATTAATCCTTATTTTTTCTGTTAGTGTAAAAACATTCACAATCCAATATTTAGATGATTTGAAAATAAAATCCTACCCGCACTTTAACTATTGAAAATAACTCTAATTGTGGCAACTAAAAAGGCTAATATTTTATATACAATCTTTTTGTAACTAACTATTTTAAACAACATATCTTTATCTTCTAAAGAAGATAAATTTACTAGGAAAAATGATCTTTAATTGAAAACCATATCCTTTTATTTGTAAGTTCCTAAAAATGGAGCTCAGAAACATTCTAATTCTATAAACAAATACAAATTCTCTCAATATTTAAACATGTTCTACAACCACTTGCAACTCTATGATCATGATCAATTTAACTATGCTCTTTCTCAAGTACCCTTTTTTTCAATGCTAAGGGTAGAATCCTCCTTGTTGATCCACATGAATAAATATTGCGACTTTACTCCAAGAGATATTGCATTTAAACTTAGTCATTATCATAGGGATCATGGTAAGCGGAAGGGTGATAGTCCCCCCCCTCTATCATCGTCTATATTGATTTTTTTTTAAAACGAATATAAGATAAACAACCTAATATTTTCCTCTATCATAGTCTATATTGAGTTTTTTAAAACGAATATGAGATAAACAACCTAACATTCTAGTACACGGTGCTATGCTTCACTAGTCACACCTCATTTCATGTCAATTAAGCAAAGTTAATTATAACATAAATTAGTTGCCCCCTTACCTTCTATTGCTTCTTTTTTGAGAGGTACTTGTAAAATCTTATTTTCCTTTGCAAAGGTCATTCATGGAATGAAAAGGGAATTGAATGTCTTGTTAAAAATATTTCAAGGCATACATAATAAAATGAAGAAAATAGGGAAATTGAATAAAAACCAAGCAAGTGATTATGGAAATTTTAATAATAAGAGTAAGATGTATTTAAGACTTTAAATTTAGGTGTTTATGGTTATTTGGATTTTAAAAAAATATGCTTTCACTTTATTTTAAAATATAATTTATTTACTTTACTTTTATGGTTATTTGGATTCTATTTAAAATATAATTTATTTACTTTACTTTAAGGGTTATTTGGATTCTATTTAAAATAAGATTAAGATTGGTATTTAATAGGGAATTGAATAAAAACCAACGAAGTGGTTATGGAAATTTTAATAATAAAAGTAAGACTTCAAATTTAAGTGTTTATGGCTATTTGGATTTTATTTAAAATAAGAATTATTTGGACACTATTTAAAATAAGATTTATTTATTTGAATTTTATAAATCTTACATGATTCTTTTCCATTTCTTTATCTCATATGTCAAGAACCTTTCCACCTTTCCACTTCTTAAAGAAAAACAAAATACTTTTGTATCTATGAGAGTTAGCTTAGGTGCTTGAGTCCTAATTGTTAAAAGTACTTTCGCTATTGAGAGATCACAAGTTCAATTCTCTCGACGCTCTCAGGGCCAGGCTCAGTGGTTGAGCCTGTTGATAGGTTCTTCTATATTGATAATTACTTCAAATGATTTAGATTTTCTTCATATTCTTATCCATTATTCATCATTAATAAATTACGTAGAAGACATCAATAGCATAATATTTATGACAACAAGATCATGAAGAGACAACCACACAAAGAACACAAAAAATTACCTTGGTAAAACCCACATAGGGGAAAATCTCAACATCCTTTTCCTTAGAGAAATCATCAATTTCAATAGAGATACATCAGTCAAATACAAGGTCAGACAGACCAATAATGTAGCTAGATCAGACTTGGTCCATTACCTCCTAGTTAAGTTATATCACAACCCAATAACTTCAGCCTTCTCCTGTACCAATCGACTCAGTCCTACAGCTCATTTATATCCTAAAGTTCGGCCCCACAACCTTGAATTACCTAAGAAACCCAACCTTGCTATGTCTCAAAATTTCAACTTTATTTGACTCATAAATTTGTCCATCTTCAATAGAGATTCATATTTTTTCCTCATTAGAATAGTACCTCAGAAACTCATCTTTCTTTGATAAGGGATGTGTCTCATATTTTTCATTTCTTCTTGCTTGAGAATTGTCCCTTTCTCTTGCCTCAGGAAGTCCAAATTTAATTGAATAGACAGATCCAAATTGTGCTCTTGGAGGGAGGTGTAATTCCTTATTATATAGTCTTTTTCTAGGCCTAATGGGTTCCTCTTAGGTTGGGGTTGACTTTACTAGGAGGAGGGTTGACTTGGCTATTTCAGAGCCACATATTTTATTTTCAAAAATTCTTTTTCTTCAAATATTTTTCTCTTTTGACAATAACATGAATAACATGCTTTACAAATACATTAATGATTAAAATAATAATAATGAAGAACAACCATAGCTACAAAATTCAACATTCCCTCTTAGCTAGGGAGGCATTCATAATGACTATCCAAATGTTCTCATGTTGATATATTTCCTTAAGAGAAATTTATAACAAATCATCAGCATAATTAGGTCACAATTGTGATATGCGACAATCTAATAGCATCAACCATTTACCATAATTGGGTCAACACTTCAGACCTATGATATATCCTTACCATAATTTAGGTCAGTGTTTCACACACATGTTTAATTAGTTGTATCAACTAATCACCATCATTTGGGTCAGTACTTTGGACCTATAGTGTGTGATCACCATAATTTGGGCCAATACTTCAGACACACGGGATATCATTTAGCATCAACTAGCCACCATAATTTGGGTCGGTACCTAGCAGATGGCACTCTGACTAGTCTTGGTTCACCATCATTCAGGTCAATGACACATGGTGAATCTCCAAAGGCCTAACTCTAACTGAACAATCCAAGGCTCGATGCTAAATGAAATCGATTAGATAGGAACATTCTTCCTCATTCAAGTCAACATACTAGACACATGACCAATCCTTTACTGGACCATTATTTGATCAATGTAACATGTGTCTTCTTCAAAAGCTTGCACAAGTATCTTAATGAGGTATGATTCAAAGACTTTTAGAATAAAAAAACAAATATAAATGACTTGCTAGCTTTCCCATTTGAGGTTTCTTAGCCTTAGAATGATTATGTCACTACAACCATCATAGTTATGAGTTCAATACTTTTGAAGGTTTTATGAAACTTTGATAAAGTCAAAACAAAATGTGGCTTGACCTTCCAAATGTCTGTACTATTTTGGGATTAAAGTCATCTCTATCAATAATACAAATTGAGATATCATTTTAGGTCTTCATGTAACAATACTCTGGACTTTATCAAACTGTTACGATTAGGACACAATTTTGGCCTACTGTAATAGTAGGCTGAGGCCCTCAATCCTGAAACAAAGTGAGATATTCAAGTGTGATTAAGCTAGAATGATTACATAAGTACAATGCATCTTATATTCTCCTTGTTGATGAGATGATCCATATTTATGCAGGAACAAAATTAAATACATATTTAAACATAAACATAGAGCTACAACAAAAACTAAAATTCAATTAATTAATGACAAATATTAAAAATAATTTACTTGTAGAATGGAAACAAACTAGCTGGGGTGATGGTAGCTTATCTCTGAGAAGAGATGTGATGGCTACATGCCTTCTGAAATATGTTACAATGAATCTTGGAGGCCTTTTTATTATTAAGAAATAATGAAAAACCCTAAACATCCAAAAATCTAACCCTAGGAGATGAAGTGCCAATTTTTTTTGGGCCCCACTAGGACTAGTTGGAACACCAACTTCTTAGGGTCGTAATTTGGGCATATCATATCCATTCATCATGCACAATAACTTCTTATAAAAATCTATCTGAGTACAAAAAAATTCCCATCAAGCCCTTTCCCTATGGGCCATGCGCTATGGGTTTGGCGTGTTTTCTAAACAAATTCCATTTAGGGCCTCAAAACAACTCTAGAAGTTAAGGACCCAAAAAATGCTAAAAACAACGTAAGTTTTAACCCTGTACAAAAATTACCTGCAAATGAATTCTTAAAACAAAAAAATAATGGCGATAACATAAAACAACCATCCACAGATATTTCCCCTAGATCCCAAACCGGGACTATCAAATTGATTTTTCATTATGTTCCTTTCAATGTTACAATACATATATATACATGCCGAAGCATTCATAAACCATAATTCATTACCATGGATTAGAACATAATCATAGTTATCTTGACCAAATTTACAAAACACCATTGGTTGAAAACTATCATGCCCAAAACCATGTGCGAAAACCATGCACAAAATCACCTAGAAAATTTATGCTGGGGCTAGTCATGGAAAGAATATAACACATACCCAACATTCTCCCACTTATTGTTTTATTTCCACACAGGGGTCCACAGGAGTGCATAGTCATTGATCCAAGGATGCAATGGCCATTGTTTCTCTACACTAGAAAATTTCACAATTCTCATAGACTTCATCAATGCATCTGCAACGTTCTTCAAAGTGTCGGTAGGTTTTAACCTTGTATAGAAATTACCGACAAATAAAGTCTTAAATGTTAGAATATTAAATATTACGAAGCAATGGAACACATAAAATATTGCAGAAATATAAACACAGAAAACACACAAAACAAAAGAGACACAGATATACGTGGTTCACCCAGTTTGGGCTACGTCCACCCCGAACAACCAATCCTTCCTTTCTATTATCCAGCAAAATGAAGAGACACAACCTACAACAAATCCGCTGTAATATCCTCTGTCTTCTCTCACAATCTCACCTCTCTCTTTCTCGCTCACACTGAATACACATCTATCTCACAGCCTCAAATACAATGCCCTCATACAAAGAGAGGGGTTGCCTTCTAGGGCATAAAACCCTAAAATAAACATAAGTTCTACCATCAGATCATCCGCCTAATGAACGGACCAGATTGACTAGAAATTACTATACTTTTACAAGGCAATTTTACAGCTGTTTTTAGCTTCGGGGGCGTTGCCCCCGAAACCCCCACCAAGGGGGGGGCTCCCAAAGGTTGCAGCCGCCACCCCTTGGACCCCCCCTGCAGTGAATATTTTACGGGCGGCGTTGCCGCCCCCATTTTGAACTGGGGTCCAATGTGGCGGTACTTTTGAATATAGAAGATAATCAGGCTCCACACCCAACATTAAAAAATAGAAAATATACAATGGAAAGAAGCACAAAACAAATACATAGATATTTTCCCCTGGATCCCAAAATCGAGACTACCAGATTGATTTCTCATTATGTTCCTTTCAATGTTACAATACATATATATACATGCCGAAGCATTCATAAAACCCAATCCATTAACCTTGGATTAGAAAATAGATGTAGTTCCCTTGAACATATCTAAAAAATACCTTGGGTAGAAAACCATCATGCCCAAAACCATGTACAAAACCTATGCCCAGAATCTTAGGTAGGTCTAGCAACCTAATATAAGGTCCATTTTCTTTTTCCTTGGTTGCTGCCTCGAAACCCATGCGGGGGAGCTACCGTACCCATGAAATCCCCTAACAGGGGGGGACGTCGCCCCCCTTGTGAACCCCCCCCCCGCATGCAACTAGTCGTGGAAAGAATATAATACACACCCAACAATGTCCACCTTTACCAGCAACACCTTTTTGTCTTCAACCATATTCCTCACAAAGTGATACTGAACATAAATGTTCTTTGTATTTTAATGATAAGCATGGTTCTTTGCTAATAAAATTACATTTTGGCTGTCACAATCTATCGTTATAGCTCATTGTACCAACCCCATACTTGAACACAATCTTTGCAACTAAACTGCTTCCTTGCTTGCATGAGTGACTGCCATGTATTCAACCTTTGTAGTTGAAAGTGCCACTACAATTTTTCTCTTGCTAATCCAACTAATTGATCCTCCAAATAGGTTAAACGTATGCCCAATTGTAGATCTTCTTCGATCTATATCTCTATCCCAGTCTGCATCAACAAAGCCGCGAATGTCCAAAACTCAGTCCAATCCCGACCTTCAATGGTAGCATAAACCATAATCACTAGTGCCACACATATACCTGAAAAACTGCGTCACTACTACCTAATTCTCCTTCCTTGGTTTTGAAATAAACCTATTCAATACTCCCACTACATGTGCAATGTCTTGTCTGGTGCAAACCATTGTATAAATTAGGTTACCAACGACACTCACGTATGGAACATGGGCCATGTTCTCTTCCTCTTCTTATGTCTTGGGATACTATTCAATAGATAAATTTACACCTATAGGAATAGGAACCTGTTATCGCTGTGACAAACACCCTCCAAAATTTGGTCTACACTTGAATTTTGGAGCCTACTGCAGATCTTGCAATCGGTCATTTCGTAGTCACTTGTTGGCTGATTGATGCTTAGTTAAGTATTTGAGCTCCATTTTGGATTGTAAGCATCGAAGTTACTTTCTCACACATGCTTAGTATGTAATGATTTCATGAGCGCATTCCTTCATAGAAGCTTGAATAGGACTCGCACAATCCATCGAGACAATTCTTGTGCAATGTTCAATTCATGTCGAAAGTTAGTGTGCATTGTTATTGAAAATATCTCACTTCTGTGTGCGTTTGTACTTCTATTTCGGTGAATTTTCCAAACTATCACCTTTCCGCACCTCTGCTTTCACGAGTGTCATTTTCACGTTTTGGTTGTCACTTTTTATTGCTTTCACTTTAATTAGTGTCTTTTTCAAGTTATCTTCACTCTGACATGTGTCTCTTTCATCACCATTTTTATATTGCAAGTGTCGTTCACACTTCTCTTTTCATACATAAAAAGTCATCTTTTAGCATGGGAAGTATTTCTTGTCGAGTAAAGTGAAGTTTTGGTTTGTTTCAGGGGGTAAAATTTGTGTTAATGAGTTGTTCTTATCATTTAAACATGCATCACCCTCATTTCCAAAGTTTCAAGCACTGTCATACAAGTGTTGTTATTGTCATTGCATAGTGTATCTTTAGTGTTGCACTTGGAGTAATTTGTCGCAATATTGTTACATTGAGGAAAGCATGTTGTTCATGTGCTCTGAGTGTTCCATGTCGTGTCTAAAAGTGAAATAAGTGTGTGATCATGTTCAAGTATAGATTTTTTACAACTTCATCTCACTAATCCAACACTTAGTCAAAACTAGGAAAACTCCCCGACCATGCCACTCAGCCTCATCCAACCCTATTAAACTGCACTTTGCGTATTCTCAATCCTCAAGCAACAACCTTTCCTCTTGCCACTGTGAAATGAATAGTATCTACCTCCTAAAACTGCGCACTACTCAATCTTAGTGCTCAAGCCTAGACCCTAAGCTCCAGAACTATGTAATATTTGTCTCCAACCTAGCCTGAACTAAGAATTGTGCAATGTTAGTCCTCAAGCCTTAGCCTTGAGCTCCTGAATTTTTCAACTACGAAATCACCTAGCCTCATGTCTTTCCACAACTAAGCAATGTGCAATATTAGTGCTTAAGCCCTAAAATTGACTTCTTGAGTTCACCAACTACGCAATCTCCTAGGCTGTTCTCCTACTAGAATTACATATTAGGAAAATCCATGCCTCAACCCTCAACCTTGAGCTCTTGAGTCCCTCAACTGCATAGGCACCTAGTTTTTCCTTTCAGAACTGCGCACTAGGTAACTTCAAGGCTCAAGCATTAAGCCTAACATTTTGAGCTCCTCAACTATGTAGTCACTTAGCCCTAGCCTTCTTGAACTGTGCATTGTGCAGTGTAAGTTATCAAGCCTCAATCTTGATCCCTTGAACTGTGCAACTCCGTAATACATTGGCTTCTGTTTCTCTCAGAACTATGCATTGCATAACCTCAAGCTTCAAGCCCCATACTTAAGCTCTTAAACCCCTCAATTTCATAATAATTTGACCTTGGCCATATTGAACTATGCATTATGCAATATCAAGCCTCAGTCCTAGACCTTGGCTTATGAAATTGCACAATCCCTGAGTCAAGAAATCAATCAGTCACCCAGTTCCAGTCCTAACAAGTGATTTTATGAATCACGTTATATTAGAAGTTTTTGGACTAATGCCAGATTTTCATGAGTGGTTTTGGTTGCAGGTACTCTATTTTAGCATTACAGGATGATGATCAATGAAAAAGAGGAGACCATGCTAGAAGACACCTATGGAGCTAAAGAGATAAGATGATCAACAAGCAAGAAGATGAAGGAACACCAGAGTAAAATAGAAGATCAAAGGTTAGGACCGCATGAAGACTCTGTATCAATTCACCATCCCTTGGAGGGTGGACATGAATAAAAAATCACATCTTTCATGAAGATGAAGTATTGGATACATCTTTTATTGAAGACAAAACAATAAGAACTATAACTTGGCACTGCCACATCATCATGCAACCCATGTCATCAGTGTCATGTCATGACCTCTCACGAGTAATTATTTTCTGCATCATTTGTGGATTATGTAAATTCAATATCGGAGAAATTTAAAGTAAAATGGAAGTCCAATATTCATCCATGTAATATGAAAAGTCATGTAGGAAGTTGAAAAGTCATTGAGAAGTCAAACATTCATGAGGGTAGTCCAAGATTCACAAGGGAGGTGAATGGTCACCGTATTTGTTATATATGCACCCTCATTGCTCATGAAAAGGAATTTTCACCTTGGCTCCTCCTACCAAGCATTGGAGAGGAAGATAGTTTTTTTGGAGGAGCAAGTGACAACTCTAATGCTCCACTATTGGGGCTAGTGGTGCTCACTGTGTTGATGTATCTTGGAGCATTTACTTAATTCAGAAGCTCATTAAGCTAGCACGTTTTCATGCATATGTCATGAATATTGTAATCATATCATTTGAATGTTTGCGATGTATGTTGGTTCATCTGCACTAAGGAAATTGAACCATTTCGGTGGCTTTGGTACTTATCTTGATGAAGGTGTTTTATATTTTCTTTAACAATCATTTCTTCCTTGTGAACTATTTCATTGGTTGATAAAAAATTTATTCATATATATATATGCTCGTAATCCTTTTCTAGATTAGTATTATTACTTGTCATTAAAGGGCCCACTTACCTCTTCCCTTTTGGTAGAAGGACCTTGATACTTTCCACAACTGAACATTTCACAAGGCATACTCGCTTACTGATCTGAAAGTACCAGTGCATTACTCTCTTGTGCTAAAATTTGTAGCCAAGGAAAATCTATAAGAATATATGGTAGCCAAGTTGATACTCTAGATGGGGCTCCTATTCCAAATTATGTGAGGTGTAATTGGGAATCCACATCGAGGAGACCCCCTTAGTTGATGAATTTCTAGCACCATCAACAAAATGGCACTAGAAGGAGGGCCAAATGACAAGTTATGCTCGTTGAGTCTATTTTGAATATGTTATCTAAAATTGATCATCTTCAAATCATACTCTCAGGGAATTTTTCTAACCCGTCCGTTGATGAAATTTCAATCCCTGATGAATATCTTCATGAATTGTCTCAATTCATGTTTGATGATGACGATGATACATTTGTTGTTGAACACACATATGTTTGCCTTAAGTTTTTTGAATAGTATGAAATTGGTTGTGAATATGTGGCTTTAGTTCTCTTCTACCTCACCCTTGAAGGTCGAGTTAATTGATGGTGTCATACTCTACCAAATGCTTCCATTCATTCTCTTGAACACCTCATCAAGGAGATTTATTTAGCATTTGATAGGTATGATTACTGAGATGTTTATAAAAGGATTAGTCAACTAAGAATGAAGCCTAATGAATCAATTAAGGATTCTTCTAATCAATTCCTTTACCTCTATTATGAATTTCCTGAAGAAAACACCGATTGGGATTTCTTTAAAGAAAATTTTGAGCGTTTGGTTCATATCTCTTTGCACAGTGAACCAAATAACCTGATGTTTCTACTTTCCCAACTCTTGTAAGTTATAATAAACCCCTAATATTAGAGAAGGGACCTGCTATTTCTCTTGTTCCTTGTTTTCCTCCTTTTTTAGTTTTGATGTGGATGTTTCCTTGCGATGATGATAAAGTTGGGAAATATGCAAATCAAATTCCTAATCCATCTCCTCATCTTCCTTCCAATTTTCATGATTCATATCCCATGGAGGAAATCTCAAAATGGTTCATGAAGCCTATGGTGAAGATTAATTCCTCCATTTCTCAAGATAATATTATTTCTAATAATTTAAATCTTGAATGTGATTTGGATACCTATCATCCTATACCATATCTTTCTCATGACCCCTTGTCCCTCGATATGATTAATCAATCTCTTCTAAATCCAAGCAGTGAATAAGTGCAAGGAAGTCACATTTCGTAGGTATAGGAGTAGGAAGGTGAATATTATTTCAATATTTCTTCTCTTTTTAAGAGTCCTCCGTGTGAAGATGGCATTGCCTCAGTCTTAGCTGATAATGAATCTAGTGATCTCAGTCGTAAATCAAATGTAATTAATTCTCCTAACCAATCTGATGTCGCGGGCAACAATCATTCTAATGAAGATGACTTCATTGATATATATGATGATGAATTTGTAAGTGCAACATCTAATCTTTCAGTTTCTCAAGAAGACTTTGCTTCAAATAATTTATATCTCAAATCTATTTCAGTCAAACAAGATTCACATATGAATGAATACTCCCTGAGAAGATAAACCCTCACAAAATATTTGATCAAGGCAGAGAAGCTAGAGTTCTACTAGTGTGTCACCAAGTATTGTCATTGCGACAAACACCCTCCAAAATTTGGTCTACACTTGAATTTTTGAGCCTACAATGAATCTTGTGATTGGTTGTTTCGTAGTGACTTCTTGGTTGGTTGATACTCAGTTAAGTCTTTGACCTCTCTTTTGGATTATAAGGATCGAAGTCACCTTCTCACACATGATTAGTCCATAATTAATTCATGATTACAATCCTTCACACAAGCTTTAACATGCCTAGCAGAGTCCATCAAGACAATAGTTGTGCAATGTTCAATCATGTCGACAGTCAGTGCACATTTTCATTGACAGTCTCTCACTTTTGGCTATGTTTGTACTTCTATTTCAGTGAGTTTTTTAATCTGTCGCTTTTGCACACCTCTGCTTTCACAAGTGTTGTTTTCATGTTTTCAACTGTCACGTTTTCTTTATTTCACTTTAATTAGTCTTATTTTCAAGTTATATTCACTCTAAAATGTGTAGTTTTCATCATCATTCACATATTGCAAGTGTCGTTCACACTTCTCTTTTCATATAGAAAATGTTGTCTTTTGGCATGGGAAGTGTTGCTTGTCATGTAAAGTCAAGTTTTGGTTTGTTTCAGGGGGTAATATTTGTGTTAATGAGTTTTATTATCATGTAAACATGCATCACACTCATTTCCAAAGTTTTTAGCACTGTCACACAAGTGTCGTCACTGTCATCACATAATGTATCTTTAATGTCGCACTTGGAGTAAGATGTCACAATGTTTTCACATTGAGGAAAGTATGTTTTTCATGTGTTATGAGTGTTCCATGTCATGTAGACAAGTTAAATAAGTGTGTGATCATGTTCAATTATGGCTTTTATTCAACTTCATCTCACTGATCCAACACTTAGTCAAAACTGGGAAAAATCCTTGACCGAGCCACTCAGCCTCATCCAACACTCCTGAACTATGCACTATACAATCTTAGTCCTCAAGCAACAACCTTTTCTCTTGGCACTATGAAATGCACAATCTATGCCTCCCAAAATTGTGCACTATGTAATCACAGTGCTCAAGCCCAACCCTTGAGCTCCAAAACTGTGCAATATTTGTCTCCAGCCTAGCCTGAACTGTGCATTGCACATTCTCAACCCTCAAGCCTCAGCCTTGATCTCCTAAATTGAGAAAATGCGTAATCACCTGACCTATTGTACTTCCACAACTGCCCAATGTACAAGCTCAGTGCTCAATCCCTCAACCTGACCTCTTGAGTTCCAGAATTGTGCAATCTCCCAGCTTGTTCTCTTGCTAGAAATAAGCATTGGAAAAATCCAAGCCTCAAGCCTTAAGCCTAACATCCTAAGCCCCTCAACTACATAGTCACTTATTCTTGACCTTCCTAAACAACACATTACACATTCTCAAGCATCAAGCCTCGACCTTTATCTCTTGAAATGTGCAACTATGTTTTGGCTTCTGTTCCTCTTAGAATTTCATATTGCGCAACCTCAAGCCTCAAGGCCTAACCTTGAGCTCTTAAACCCATCAATTGTGAAATCCTTTGACCATGACCATCCTAAAATACACATTGCATAACCTCAAGCATCAAGCCTCAACCTTGATCTATTGAAATGTGTAATTGCGTAATACCTTGGCTTCTATTCCTCTCAGAATTGCATATTGCACAACCTTAAGCCTCAAGGCCTAACCTTGAGCTCTTAAACCCCATAATTATGAAATCCTTTGATCATGACCATCATAAGCTAAAGCATTAGTCTGGGACCTTAGCCTCTTGAACTGCTTAATCCTTGAGTCAAGCACTTAATTAGTCACATGGTTCCAGTCCTAACAAGTGATTTAATGAAGCATTTTAGATTAGGAGTTTTCAAACGAATGTCTGCTTATCATGATTGGTTTTAGTTGCAGGTACTCTATTTTGTCATGACAAGATGATGGATAAAAAGGAAGAGACCATGCTAGAAGACACCTATGGAGCTAAATAAATAAGATGATCAACATGCGAGAAGAAAAAGGAACACCATAGTACAATAGAATATCAAAGGTTAGGACCACATGAAGACTCCGTAACGATTCATAAAACTTTGGGTGGATATGAAGAACAAAGTATATCTTTGATGAAGACAAAGTATTCAAAACATCTTTTATTGAAGACAAAAAAAACAAGGACATGTTGGAACTGCCGCGTCATAATGCAACCCTTGTCATGAGTGTCATGTCATGTCCTGTCACGAGTCATTATTTTCCACATTATTTGTGGATTATGTAATTTAATATTAGAGAAATGTAATTTAAAGTGAAAACCCAAGAGTCATCCATGTAATATACAAAAAGTCATGTAGGAAGTTGAAAGGTCATTGATAAGTCAAACAATCATGAGGTAGTCCAAGAGTCACAAGGGAGGTGAATGGTCACCCCATTTGTTATATATGCATCATCATTGCTAATGAAAAAAACTTCTCACCTTGGCTCCTCATACTATGCATTGGAGAGGAAGATAGTTGTTTTTGAGGAGAAAGTGACTACTCTAATGCTATAATTTTGGGGTTAGTGGTGTTCACTATCTTGATGTATCTTGAAACTTTTACTTAATTCAGAAGCTCATTGAGCCAACATGCCTTCATGCATATGTCGTGAATATTGTAATGCTATTCTTTGAATGTTTGCGATGTATGTTGTTTTCAATTTTACCAAGGAAATTGAACTATTTTAGTGGCTTTGGTTCTTATCTTGAGGTGTGTTGTATTTGCTTTAATAATCATTGCTTCCTTGTGAACTATTTTGCTGGTTGATAAATGATTCATTCATATGTATATGTTCATGTGAATTTTCTAGATTATTAATATTAATTTTTTGTAAAGGGCCCACTTTCCTCTTCCCTTTCGGAAGAAGGACCTTGATACTTTCCACAACTGAACATTTCACAAGGAATACTCACTAGTTGAACTGAAAGAACTCGTGCATTACTCTCCTAGGCTAAACTTTGTATCCAAGGAAAATATATAATAATATAATGTAGTTGGGTCGATAATCCAGGTTGGGCTCCTATTTCAAATAGTGCGAGGTATAATTGGGACTCCACATCGGGTAGACCCCTTTGGTTGATGGATTTCTAGCACAATCAACAAAATGGCACTAAAAGGAGGGCCAATTAACACACTATTTCTGTTGAGTCTATTTTGAACCTCTTATCTGAAATGGCTCATTCTCAAATCATACTCCTGAGGTGTTTTTATAACTTGTCCCCTACTGCAATTTCAATCCTCGATGAATCTATTCATGACTTGTCTCAATTCATGTTTGATGGTGAGGGTGATACATTTGTTGTCGAGCATGCATCACTTTTCCTTAAGTTCTGTAAATACTATGAAATTTATTATGAATATGTAATTTTCATTCACTTCTAACTCACCCTTGAAGGTCGAGTTAGCTGATAGTGTCACACTCTACCACCTGCTTCCATTCATTCTCTTGAACACCTCCTCAGGAGCTTCATTTAACTTTTGATATGTATTATTACCGATAAGTTTATAAAACGATTAATAAACTAAGAATGAGGCCAAATGAATCAATTAAGGATTTATTTGACCGATTCCTTCACCTCTATTATGATTTTCCTGAAGAAGGCATGGATTGGGATTTATTTAAACAAAATTTTGAGCGTTTGGTTCATATCTCTTTGCACAGTGAACCCAAACCACTTGATGTTTCTGCTTCCCCAACTCTTGTAAGTCATAAGACACCCCTAATCTCAAAGGAGGGACCTGCTATTCCTCTTGTTCCTTGCCCTCGTCCTTTTCCAATTCTGATGTAGGTGCCTCATTGAGATGATGATAAAGTAGGGAAATCTGCAAATCAAATTCCTAATACATCTCCTCATCTTCCTTCCACTTTTCATGATTCAGATACCATGGAGTAAATCCAAAAATGACAAATGAGGCCTATGGTGAAGACAAATTCCTCCATTTCTTAATATGATATTATTACTCATAATTTAAATCTTAAATCTAATTTGGATACCTATCATCCTCTACCATCTCTTTCTCATGACCCCTTGTCCCTCGATTTGCCTAATCAATCTCTTCGAAATCCAAGCAGTGAACATGTGAAAGGTAGTCACATTTCGTAGGTAGAGGAGTAGGAAGGTGAAGATTCTTTCAGTCTTTCTTCTCTTTTTCAGAGTCTTCCATGTGAATATGGTGTTGCCTCACTCTTAGCTGATAATGAATCTAGTAATCTCGGTTGTAAATCAAATGTAATCAATTCTCCTAATCAATCTGAAGTCTTGGGCCACAATCATTATGATGAGGACGAATTCATTGATATATATGATGATTAATTCCTAAGTGAACCATCTAATATTTAGTTTCTCAAGAAGATTTTGTTTCGAAAGATGATCTCAAATCTATTTCAGTCAAAGAAGATTCACTTATGAAATTTTTTTACTCTTTATCTCCCTATCATTTGTGCTCTACTCTTTGTAATGCATCAACATGCGATGTAAATTCTTCATGTTCTTCAAGTTTGTTATCTGAGGAGTTGAATCTTGAGATGGCACATGATAGTGATATTATCCATGATGAAGAAGAAAACAATGAAATTATAGAGCATACACTCCACCCCTTATCATATCTTTCTTTGTATGGGGGAAATATTTGAATCAGTGTGCTCATGACATTTATCCAATTCGCACATCTTCAAATTTGAGATTAGAAGAATCCTACAACTTGAGTAATCTATTTGTTGAAGTTGAAAAATATGATCAAACTAGTGATGTAGATACCTTCCAGCTAGATAGTGGTGATCCTATTGACTTAACCGATAACAACTATCCACATGTAATTTGCAGTGTACCTTAGTTTACAAAATGTTGTTATCTGTATTTTCAAAGTTTAAGAACTTATCAAGAAGTTGAGGCACTTAAAATCTCGTTAATGGTTATGTTAAGTTCTTGCAATCTTGGTGAAATTCCTGAACCATGTAAGATTAGGATTTTCTTGTAGAATACTTTCATTCATATTGTTTTGCTCGATGCAAACTCGTTCTTGATGGATTTTGGGATTTCTCATTACAATTTTTCTATTTCTTTAGATCGAGTTTCGAATCATGCAATTAGGTGAATTCATCCCCATGCAAATTTATTGTATTAAATATGGGTTTGAAGTGTATACCTTTTGTGAATGCGTGGAATTGAAAAGTCGATCTATTTGAATATTAGATCTCGCAAATCCATATGCAAACTTACTAACTGTGAATGGATCTATTAGACTCCTATATTTGTGTCCTACATCGATGAAGCCTCCAGCTTCATCGTGATCTCTAATGCTTCCGCCTGAGATCTGATCTTCTGTTGAGACAAAGGCAATCTTAAGTGTGGCAATAGTGAGGCTATGTACCTTCCTTATGTTGTTCATATAAAATCTAAAGATTAGCTTGTCTCAGTACACACTTCAACCTCTGATCTATATCCCACATAGAATCGTTAGCCATATGCTTGATCTCCTTTATTTCAGTAACACACCGAGCTTCTTATTTCGACTTTCTAAATTATTCTTTCAACGCAGTCTTTATCTCAACCAACATAGAATTCATATTGGTTGTACTATATTTGATATACCATGTAAGCGCTCTATCCTGTAGCATTGTAACCAATTGCATTTCCATCATGTCATTATCATTGATCTACTATGCCTTCCACATAGATTCTGCTACAAACCAAAATTGATTAGGATCCTCTGATCCCTGACCCTTGAATACAAACATTTCACTGTATTCTACATATTCAAGAATGAAGGTGGAGGTGGAGGAATAGGCATAGGTGTATGAGGTGGTGATGTAAATGGAGTGGATGTATGTAGAACTCTAGAAGTGCCTTGACCTTCTTTCTACAACACACCTCCAGGGACGTTAGGACTAGTCCTTTCTTCTTCATTGTTTGATTCACACAATAGTGGATTGTACACACCCTCAATATATTATCCCTGATTGGATTTGAATCTTTTTTTGCTCGACGTAGGTCCGGTCTAACCTCTTTTAAACATTAATTTATAGGCATAACACCATTTTCACACAAAAACATTTTAATCCAAGTTTTTAGCGATTTCAGGTACTTACCTCTCAGACACTTAAAGAATTGGCATTCAGCTTCACTATACGATACACATGTGTCAATTGCAAATTTAATGATGAAACTGCAAAAAACCTTATCGATCCAATAGTCAATAATCCTTGCAACCTTATAACTAGACTCTTCAATACCCTTGATCAGTTCAGGATTCCACACAATAGGATCGTTGTGTTTCTAAGTAGATTTCTTGTCTGCTAAATTTGAAAGCCACTCATCCAGTTCATTAATGAATGATGCGAAAAATATATCATGCTCTTTTGTGTAGATATATCTTTATAACCACCCATCTTTTGACCAGCGTGGATTCTAATTTTCCTGAGCTGCAAACTCATGCAACTTCTGATCTACCCACTTCTCGATTTGTTTCTTAGTTGGTGTCAATAGACGCCACATCACACATACCTCAGATAGATCATGGTCCCGACAAGAGAATAATTTGTTGCCTTGAGGGGGCGTAGACCCAGGTTTAGAGTTAGCTATGCTAACCAATAAAACCATACACTACTGGCCATTTCAGCAACAATCCACTTAGCGTAGACTGTAGTCTCACTCGAGGCAGTATTGGAGGATGTTAGAACCAGGTTTCTGAACCGAGAAGGTTATGTGATGTAGAAAAAATGTGTTTCCTTAATCTTTAGAATCATATACTTAAATCAAATTATACTTAAATAGATCTATGAGCTTCACCTAACTGTTCTAACATGCATAAGTTATCATACAATAGTAGATTTGGACCTTTGCGATGCAATTAAAATAGTCTTACAAAGAATCGAATCATAACTGAACATAAACAAAAAAATAAATACATATACAGAGAAAACACGAAATTGCTTCAAATATGCTTTATTACTTCAGATATTTAATGAATTCATTTCTTCTTACCCTGCACACACAACTACAAGGGCCCACATACATAGCTGTAGGGGCCTGTGCACTCAGCTACTAACTTACCAAGGTCTTTGTGCACTTAGCTGTAGGAGCCTTCCCCTTCACCATAATACATAATTAAAAAATCATATCTTATTCATGCACTCTCAAAAAGCTACCTAATGGCTCCTAGATGACTTCCTTTTACAATTTTCATATTACATTACCGTGGTCCACGAACCATGGGCAAAGCTCATTACTTAATCAAAACAACCCATCCCTTTAAAAATTAAGGGGATTTGACCTACCTAAAAGCCCCTTTGACTCTTAGCATTTTGTAAGCGCTCACGTTCCACTCCTCAAAATGCGGATACTTTACAAAATTACATCAATATTGACTCAACATTTAGACCAGACTTAGACCTGGGGGACCCCATCCAAACAATAACTATGCCAATGGAGAAGTTATTGAAGAAATACATCACTTTTAATTGGGATGGAGAATGTTAGAAGATTCTAGATATACTGAAGGAGAAGATGGTAACTGCATCGATCCTAGTTTTTGCAGTCTGGAATAAGGAATTTCATGTACATGTTGATGCATCTTGCATAGTGATGGGTATAGTTATAGCACAACCAGGAGTAGGTGAAGTTGATCACCCCATAGCTTTTGAAAGCATAAAATAGTCCAATGTAGAAAATAACTATACTACAATAGAAAGAGAAGGGTTGACTATGGTTTATGTGTTACAAAATACTAGGCACTACTTCTTGGGACCAAATTTTAATATGTTCACTGATCACTCCACCCAGAAATATTTGGTGAATAAGCCTGTTTTAGGAGGAAAAATATGTCGATGGTTATTGTTGTTCCAAGAGTATGATTTTGATGTTGTAGTCAAGCCGGGAAGATTGAATGTCAGGCTCGATCATCTGTCAAGATTGGAGATAGGAGAAGAACCCACCAGTATCGAACATAACCTACCTGACACAATGTTGTTCACAATCAAGGTCACAGATGATCACTTCTCAGATATTATTCAATTTATTGCCACAGGAATGGTGCTCATGGAGTACTCTACACAACAGAAGGAGTTGGTTATAAAAGAAGTTTATTTCACATTGATTGCAGGGTACTTGTACAATATGGGACCGAATAAAATATTGCGTAGATACATCCCTGAACATGAAAGGTGGATAATTCTAGCAGAAGCTCATGGAGGAGTCGCAGGTGAACATTATGTAGGAAACGTCACTACGTAAAAAATCTTGAGGATTGGGTTATAATGGCCCATAGTACATAAGGATGCAAAATAATTTTGTTGAGCATGTGATATATGTCAAAGAATCAGAAGGCTATCTAGGAGAGACGAAATTCCATTACACCCACATGTGACATTGCAATAATTTGAAAGGTGGGCTATTGAATTTGTTGGACCTATTAACCCACTAGGAAAGAAGACCAACGCAAGATACATAATCATTGTAACTGACTATTTGACAAAATGGGCAAAGGAACAACCAATGAAGGATTGTAGTGCATATATCACTGCAAACTTCATTTTTGAATACATTCTGCCCAGATTTGGGTGTCCAAGTATATTGATGAGTGACCAAGGGTCACACTTCTTGAATAAGACCATTGAAGCATTCACTGAGGAATTTCAAGTACACCATCAAAAAAGTGCCCCATATCACCCTCAAGCGAATGGGATAGTCAAAGCTTTCAACAAAGTTGTGGAGAATACACTCACAAAGGTGTGAAGTTTGAACAAGAATGACTGAGATCTGAGAATTCTAGCAGTTTTGTGGGCATAAAGGACAACATACAAGAAATTGGTAGGCCAGATACTTTTGATATTGGTATATGGACAAGACGCAGTCATGCATATGGAGTACATTGCGTCTAATTTAAGAATTGTAGCGTTCATAGACATGGAAGATTCTGATATAATGGAGGATAGGGTGGCACAATTACTTGCCTTGGAAGAGGATATGTTTATAGAAAGTTTTCATCAACAAGTACAAAAAGCAAGGGAGAAATCCTAGCATGACAGGCACATCAAGAAAAAGATATTTAGGGAAAGAAATCTTGTACTCTTATATGATAGGAAATTCACAAAGTTCCTAGGAAATTTTAAGACACATTGGCTAGGGCCATATATCATAAAAAATGTCTCAATTGGTGACATTGTTCAGCTTGCGAAGTTAAATGGTCATCTCATCCTAGGAAGAGTGAATGGTAGAAGATTGAAGACATACATGGATGACTTTGTCCCTAGAGATTTGAACTGAAGAAGAAAAGGAGAAGAGTGTTAGAGCCACCTACAGTTGAAAGTGGGCACTGGACTATAAAATACTCTACAGACTGGGACTTCGCCGAATAAGATTACTGTGCGATATTGAGAAGTATGTCGAAGTCTGAAAGAACCGCGCCAAAGGAGGATTACTGCATGCTATTCATAAGTATGTCAAAGTTTGAAAGAACCACGATGAAGGGTAGATTACTGTGCGATTATCAAAGATAATAAAAAAAATATGACCGTTGAAAGGAAGAACCTACCATTAAAATAAAGTTGTTGTTAAAAGGCGTGGGAGAAATATATTTATGAAGCACGGATGGCTGAATCTAGTGCCATACCTAGATTAAATGAGAAAAATATAAGCCAATCATGAGCTTCAACATTTAAATTAGATATAAAGGTCATGTCCTTCGCCACATTTTACACTTTGCTGTCGAAGAATTGAATTTGAGAATTTGCAACTAAGTGTGAGAGAAGTGAGCTGATGTATGTATGAGAGAAGCATTGAGGAAATTTCTAGAGAATTTGCAAAGAAAGGGCTAGTAGGAGTCATCGAAGCCTAGGTTGGTCAAACCAAAGTGGTGCATGTACCCATGTCCCTAAGGTGTGTGAGGTCGCCACAAAAACAAGTAGTTATAGGAAAATAGCCCAAGAAATGACCTGAAAATAGGCCAGCTGAAGAAGTAGAGATAAGAACTTCCCCAAGGAAGAAGAAAGAAAAATAGTAGTAGATAGAGCCCAAGAAACCCAAGGAGAAGGTGAAGAAGAAAGTATAGTAGGAAGAACCAGAGGAAATCCATGACAACGAGGAGGAAGGCGAGATACCTCATATAGAGATAGAGGGCACATAAATTCCCTTTATACTACCACCCTATTTTCCACCATGAAAACCGAGTGCCATAACTGATAAGATTATAAAGATACAAAGTTGAAAAAATTCACACTGTTGTTACCAGAGAGTTCCATTTTAAGGTGAAGTGTTGGGGAAAATCCCACAACTGAAAATGGAGGATTGGGACTTTAATGATAGAAGAAAATATCTGCAGTTTGAATCAAGCAAGTACCTACACTAGGTCTACTATCCAGAGAGTGGAGTTATGAGGTTGGAGCCACATTGGTGGGTTGCAGGATTGCATAGATCAGGCTTGTTAAACATGCTATATGTGGCACACTTCGGTAGAAGCACATCTAACATAGCCTGTGTGCAACATTTACTAGCATTAGTGTGTGATGGATGCCTCTAGTTAGGGACAAGGATCCCAATCGATGAAATTCTAATTAGAAGGATTACTAGGCTACCTCACCAAGAAAAGGGCACCGCTGAAGATTTCATTGGTAAGAACCAAGATAAGGCAATGACACAGACCATGAAGGAGAAATTTGAGATTATCAAGAAGTCATGCGGTTATGATATCAACTCCATCAACAATCAAGAGGTGTGCTTCGCTACACATATTTTAGTAGGAAAACTAATGAGGAAGTGCAGAGCGGATGAAGTTCCAGTAGCCGTGGTTTCTTTGGTTGCGCAGTGCAGCGATGGGGTTTTGTTCCATTGGGTCAAGTACATATGTAGGGAGTTTTTGGAGGATTTCCCAGAAGTGCAGAAGGAAGGAAAAACATTTCATTACACGTGGTTGATCTTGATCATCACATTGATCACATGGAAGGGGCCGAAGGAATCACAGTTTCCTCCTGTTGAAATAGATTTATGTGAAATCGCGTGATATGCCTCGTTGTAGTAGACTAAGGAGCCATTGTGCATGCATGAGAATAGATTTTTCTTTGTGCTATTGAGCATGGATTTGCACATGGTGGTGAACCAATATCCCAAGTTATCAACTAGTTTGTATGAGCAGTATCAAAACAACACAACATTTAAGGCAGACTTTCACATAGTCTACATCAAGGCATAGAAGGATCCAATGTAGACATGGCACCCTTTTCCATACTTGGTCACTGAAGAGGATTTTCTCGCAATAGTATAACAATGGTTAGCCGAATGGATGACCCAAACCATAGACGATACTGAAGCAACAGGGGGAACCACACAACACGTGGGTCCAAGTGGGACAGATAAAGGAAAAGAAGCAGAGGAACCAGAGCTAGAGATTAAACAAGATATCTAAGACCCTCTCAGCAATGTAGATCCAACAGAAGAATCACCATTCATCATAAAAAATAGGGTATATACAGTAACTACACCGAGCCCAAGGAAGAAACAGAAGGCGAGCAAATCTAAGTACGCGAGACCATTTGTCCTAATTGATGGGGACATCAGTCACATTGGGGATAAGGTACAAGAAGTAATTACTAAGACTTGGGACAAAGTCAATGATTGCTACAAAGTGATTTTGATAGATGTGCAACAAGGCATCACAGAGTTAAAGGTACTAGCAAAGACAACCAGACAACCAGCACATATAGGTCAACTAATGCAACCAAAGCGACGAATAGAAACAAAGTTCAAAGTAAGTATTTTGTAGGTACCAGCTGGAGCATTGAAGTTTGAATCACTAGAGGATAGAGAGTGAGAAAAATAATGGGACAATGTCAATATCTACATTGTTGCACTGCTGATTTAGGTATTACATGAGTTCGAACAAAGTATCACAAATGAGCTAAAGGAGTGAGAACAACGCACTTCGACGTTAAGCGTTTGGGTGGAAAGGGACAAAACTTTGTTGAAGAAGGAGCTCGATCAGTTGATCAAGGAAATGGATGGAGCATGCTAGCAACAACAGTAGTTAGAAAAAGTTATTGCAGATACTTGTAGCACAATTTGAGATGTGAAGCTCCACAAAGAGGAGTCACCAGTAGAGAAGGTCGTGAAGCTTTCCCTCGTGATAAGGGCCTACTCAAAGAATAAGCTCGCAGAGATGAAGTTTGAATATGAAGTAAATATTACTGAGTTTCAAATGAGGCTGCAGGCAGTCACACCACAGGAAGTACATGAGTACAGGGAAAAGGATTTGAAATCTGCGTTGAAAGGAATTGCTGACACAATGGCAGATTGTTCCATATTACTAGATGAAACCATGTAGACTTGGACCTCACTGTAGGAGGATACAAACATTCAGAGGATTGACAAGGATCTCCAGATGAATTAGAAGTAGTGGGAAGAAATTTAGGCAACTGAGAATACCTTACTAGTCTCACAGAGGCTCGTAAGGATCACTAAAGGGAAGACTCTTCAAAATAAATTGATCACTTTTGACGAAAGGACAATATTTTGACAGAAAGGACTCGACCATGATAGGATGAGACCTTCAAGCTTTCGTAGGTAGTCGATAGTAAGCTCACAGAGCTAAAATAAAGGGTGAAAGAGGTGTTGTAGAAGACTACCAAACCAACCGCAGAGGCATTGCTGGAAGAAGTGCATCGAGAGGAGAAGCAGGTAGCATATACTTCAACAATATGATGCTGCTAGATGAGCATCACAACAAAAATTTGGGGCTCACAAAACGAGTGAATTGAGACGAGTCACATTTTAGTGTTGAGGGCCTATTGGACACAACCCAACTTGGTCCATTTTTGGTTAAAGACTCTGAATTTGGAGGAGTAGAATGCATAGAGTTCGTGAAGTTTTATTCATCGTGCAATGTCTAGGGGCTTTGGGGTGGGTCAAATCCCCTTATTTTGTAATGGGTATCGGGGTTTTAGCCCATTTTTTGTCGAATCCATAGTATGTGGACCATGGTTTTGTAGTATATATATATATATATATATTATATATAATATATATATTTATATTATATTTTAGTATATATATATATATTAATTATATATATATATATATATATATATATAAGAAAATGTAATTCTTTTTCGAAGAGACAGACGTAGATGAATTGATCATACTTTTGATGTTTTGTCTATATTTTTAGTATTAAAGGGGAAGGATTCATAGTTGAGTGCATAGAGGCCTTGGATAAGTCTGCAGCTAAGTGCGCAGACCTCTTGCAACTGGGTGTGCAGGTCAAGAAGCCGTCTGTATTGAAATATCTATCTTAACAAAGAAGAAGAAGTTTTGGTGAATCTTGTGTATCGATATTAATAATATATATTCATATGTACTGATATTCATGATTTTTACTTATTTATGCGAAATAATACATGTTATATTATTCTAGGATATGTTTATGTAATAAGCACAAATCTGTGAAGTAGAATGTTAGTGCAAAGTATTTTATGTATGCAAAGTTATAGATCAATATAAATCATAACAAAACACGAGTGCCACAACATAATATCCCTCTGGCTGCAGAAACCTAGTTCTGCAACCTCCCGTAACTGCTTCAGGTGAGACTACGATCTGCTTTGAGGTCGTTACTGAAAGGGCCAATGGTTGAGGGTTTTGTTGGTACACAGTACACTTTGAACTTGGGTTCAATCCCCTTAAGCCAACACCAAGACCATATACCTAGAATCTATGGAGGAAATATTTCACTATCATAAAGACACCATCAAGTAGTTTGGGGAAATCATCTCACAGTACCAAGCTTGGTATCATTACATGACCAAGAAGCATCAAGTGGTGGTTGTCGAATTGGTCTTTCCCCAAAATTTTGAGTCATAGTATTTTTTCTTGCTAGGTTGAATCTAGCCTTTCTTATCTCACACGGGTACATGTGGAAAATATATATTATTTGTAAATATGTTGTAAGTGAAATTCCAAGTGTCATTAGTGGAATGTGAATAGTCACTATGTAATGTAATGAGCTATTTGTAAAGGAAGTTGAAGAGTCATGAGGGTAGTCAAGGAGTCACAAAGGGGAATGTCAAGGGTCACCCCATCCTTTGTTATAAATAGAACCTCATAAATCATAGAACGACCTTTTGGGAGCCAAGCCTTTAGCTAGGCTTAGGCTTAGAAAAGACTTGGGAGTATTGGGACGAGCCTTAACTTCTCCACAATGTAGAGTGAATATACTTCTTTGGAGGAGAAAGTGTTATTGATTATAATGTTCAACTATTGGGGATAATGGCTATTAATGGTGTATGTATGGATGGAACTTTCATTTATAATAATAATAACTGAGCCAACATATTTTCATGTATATGTTGTTATTGTAGTTGGACTATTCTATTTTCTTTAGAAATGTATGTTGTTTAACTTATTCATTTTCTTATGAACTACTTTGTATGAATCTTGCTGAATACGTGTTGTTGGATTAACCTGCCACTTTAGTTTGTGGACTATTCTACATTCCAACTTCTGATGTCATTTCGCCCATATGTCCCTTTCAAGCTGCGTACTATTATAGGCTTCTTAGGGGCACACTTCCATTTCCCCTCCACGTGTTAGAACCCCCATGCATCTCACTTGACTCGCTGTAAGGTCACACACTTACTTCTGACCAAATTCATCATACTTATCTTTGCGCGCTACCGCAGTCAAGGCACTACATTACCACCCACTATTGGGACTCCTATTCCAAACGGTTTGAGGTCTAGTTGGGACATCTTACCGGGGTGATCCCCTAAATTTTTGTGGGTCCAACACTATCAACATGTTCTTTGAATTCTAAGGAGATCACTCTTGTCCGCAAGAGGTATTTTTCCTCATAACAAATTAGCGAATCCAATGGGGATCCGTCTCAATCTCCTTTAGTTTTCCTTGTTCGATCTTTTCAACCTGCTGCACAAGCCTTCCTTCAGTGTCTGTAAATTTTAGAAATTTGGGTTTTAGGATAGATTTGATTTATTTTTTATTTTTCTTAATTTCCCGTTGTGCACAATTTTGTGCATTTACCTTTCATAAAAACAACTTATGCACACAAGTTTACTCCAAAGACTCTGTGCACACCTAGAATTTTTGAAAAACTTAGTTATTTCCTTTTCAAATCCAAAATTTTTGTTTTTTCCTGTTGTTTTACATGTTTGAACCTCATATGAGTGTTTTTCAGTCTAACTAAATGTTATTTTGTGTTTTTCTTGTGATTAGTGTTGTGTTTGCAAATTAGGGTTGAATCTTGTTTCATGAATGGTCGACCTATCAAAAAAGAGATTTCTTGGCCATGTTGAGTTGGTTGTCTCTCTTTCTTCTAATGATTAGATTAGGTTTTAAATCTAGTTTTCTCTTTTGCAAAATTTTATTCTGAATATCAAAGTGAATGATTTACAAGATTAGGTTTTTTTTAATGAAAATACTTATTCTTATTTTGAAATGAAAAATCATTTTTCTTTTACAAGATTAGGTTTTTTTAATGAAAATACTTATTCTTATTTTGAAATGAAAAATCATTTTTCTTTCTATTTGCTGAAGTGTTCATGAACAAAATTAGTTGATGCAAGAAAAGTTATAGCATTCAATTAGGGAAAATTCCCTTTTTAGTGATTATTGGTTTCTTGTTGCATGTTGCTGAATTTTGAGTGATTGTATGAAAAGAGATGTTTCTTGATTTTTGGCTTATTTGGGCAAATGAAAATTTGAATTTATTTTTCAATGATGGGTAATTTGAGAATTGGATAGTTGCATTGTAGGAAAAGGAATATAGTGGGTTAAGATTTTTTTGTTTATATTTCAATTGAGAAAATGAAAGACTCTCTCAGTTCAAATATATTTTTCATTGCAATGAAAAATATTAGATTTTCATTTTCAATTGCATTAGGATTTGCGCCAGGTCATAATTTCATCAAGTTTCACATCTATTCCTCTAATTAAATAACAACTCGTAAAATCAACGCTAATTAAAATTAATCTAGAAAATTTTATTCTCAAGGATCTTTTCCACCTACAATAGATTAGGTTGTATGGGTTTGGAATATGGAAGTGAATAAACTTTATAAAGTTGTAGACAAACACTAGAATCTTGTGATAGGGAGATAAATCCAATTATTTCAATTTTGCTTTGGGAAGCTCCCCTTACAAAGGAGTCAAGCACAATATCATATCATTCCTAGTGAAGTGATCATACCCACTTCATTAGCTATGATAAAATGATTTACATGTATTACAACAGTGTCTAAAGGTACTTGGGGTCACTTGAAAGTAAGCCTCCAATTAACCATGTTGAGGAGCTTTCAAGGGGATTGAGCTTTGTTACTTTTCCCTTGCGTGTAATTGGTTACGTGAGTGACCATATTCCTAAGGATATTACTCAAGGTGACAATAGAGGGAAGGCCTATTGTACCTGGAACAAATGTTGACTAGACTCACTTGGGCTTTTTGGAGGGTAATCTTCGCTCAAGATGGCATAAGTGAAGTTACTTGCACCAAATTGTTTCATTATGCAGTTTTTTAATGTAACTAGTTCCAATCACTCTATCTACAACCAATTTTCACTTTGATCTCTACGATGTTGGATTTCATCACCAACTAGTGAGCTTGTTGTGAAAAGCTTGCTTGCGTGGTTTGAACCCTTACATTTCTAGCATGTGTTAAATTGTTTGTTTTTACTTTTTAGAGACTTTAAGATTGGATTGTGGATATTATTTTATTGTGTGATAATTTTTTCATCCTGTTCGAATCACCAAGGCAGTCACATAAAATGCAAGGTAAGCCACCTGAATGCACACCTAGTCAATTGGAAAGGATACAAACTGAAAGGTTAGAGTCAACCAGATCTAAATCCTTAGAAGAATCTGAAACATCAATAGTTTCACAATATGAGACAGTAGAAAATGAAGTGAATCCAATACAAGAAATAGAATCAGGCTTAGTTGACTCTAGCCCATAGATTACCGCAGTAGTTCACACTGAATTTGATACTAGTGAAGTTTTGGATACAGAACTAACTGAACCCGATATAGAAAAACTTGAGTCTAAAGTTTCTCAACCATAATCACCTTTCGTTACTTTAGCTCCTACGCCTGAGCCATCTTGACCTCGAAGAAAGCTCATAATTAGAACTGGATTACCTCCTGTGTTAATTAGCATTGAAGATATTACTAGAAGCAAAGACACATAAACACCTCATTCTCCATTTACTAGCAGTGAATATTTTTACCCAAGAGTTCCTTTCTCTCATTTCCAGCCTGATCCTTGGTATATTACCGCTTTGAATTCTTTAAGCCATAAAATGTCACCGTCACACGTTCCTTTTATTGACCAAAAAGAACTATGTCAAAAATTCTCATTGGGAGCCAACTTATTGATTCATCTATGTTTACTAGCTCCCCGAAATCACTATTGTATGGTGGTCCAACAGTTTCTCCTAAATACCAGTCACTTATTGGGATGTTTTTAGGAGTTGCTTCTTCTCCTCAACCTTCTACTTGGTCATCTAGTTTATCTATGTCTATTGTTCAAAGCATGAATTCCAAGCGTAAATCGCTTACGACATCAGGCCAAAAAATTCATATAATATCTAGTAACTCTAGTAACCCTCAAGTAGCCCCAATTGGTTTTTACTACCAACCTGGGGGACAATCACCTTATCCTCCACTTGGAGGGAAACCTATTGTTCTAGGTCAGGCTTTTACCTAAACTTATGGTTAGATACCTTAGCTCGGTCTAGGTCAACCTGTTGTAAATCAACATTTGTTGGTACTCCTTATCATGGGACGAATACTATATGGAACCCTACTTTTGCTCACTAGTATGGTTCAGTTGCTCCACAAATTCCACTTTATCAACCTGTTCAACCTACTGGATAGACTATTCCTCAAATAATTGTTCTAAGTATTCTCATACCTGTCCAGTAGCTTGTTCAGGAAATTCCTCAAATAGCTATCCAACAACCCATCCAAATAATTCCACAAACACCTATTCAAAAAATGATTCAATTACATGTTCATATTTCACCACAGAATCCTGTTCAAACACTTGTTTCGCATCCTGTTCCAAGTTTTCCTCAAAGACCTGTTCCAAGAGTATCACAAACGATTGTTCATGTTACCCCTCAAATATATGTTCCTCAGATTACTCAGGCAATCCCTCGAGTTTCTTCTTATGAAACTAGCCCTATGGGCTAGTCTATACCACAGATTCCTATCAGGAAACATATTCTATTAATAGTGAAAACACCTTTGCAAGGCCAAGCTTTCCAAAGTCCTCCTTTTCAAGGTCAAGTCTACCATGTTCCACCTTTCGAAGGACAAGTTTTTCAAAGTGCACCTTTCCAACGTCAAACTTTCCAAACCCCACATTTTCAAGGTCAATTTGTTCAAATACAAACTATTCAAAGTCAATTTGTTGAAGGTTAACCTTTTTAAGCTCAACTTAGACAGGGGAAATATTAGTTAGGTCGAATGGGTCAAGCTCAACCTTTTCAGAGTCAACTATACCCTAGTCATACTTATCAAGTCCCTATTCAACCTCAACCTATTATGGTTCACCTTGGTTACCCTAGTGGAATTCCGATTGCAATGGCATGGGTTATTCTAGATTATCATGGGTATCCTCCTCTAGGGGTTGGTCTCAACCTGCAAGGTTATCAAACTTTACCATAATAGCCTAAATGGAAGTTAGCGTTTATTGCAACCTTAGATTTACTAGATTTATCCTGGTTAACCAACTATCCTATTTATTATTGTCCTTAATGGCCGGTGATTCCTACTAAGTTACCAAGTGACATACCCAAAATTGAAGGAAAATTTGGGGAATATCCATCCAACCATGTAATGACATATCATCTTTGGTGTGCATCAAATTATTTAATTGATTTGTCTTCTCCTTTTCCAATAAACTTTAGCTGATTTGACAACCAAATGGTACATTGAGCTACCTTACACCTCTTTCCATAACTTTAACCCCTTGGCAACAACATTTTTAACCCAATTTTAGTTACCCATCCATTATGATACTGGTACTAAAAGATTGACTTCTTTAAAAAAATAAAAATCGAATCACATTCTGGTCACATCCATGAATGGGTATGTAGACATCGATTAGTCAAATTTTTTATTCTATATACGATTTTAGCTGAGTTGTTTACAAAGTCAGTTCTTCTTGTTATCACGGAAGATGATTCCAAGGGAGGTGTTGTCATGGTAGAGCAGGTAATTGTTCGTGTCCATTACTTAGACTTAGTCTACACACAATTTGGCACTTTGTATGAGAAAATCCTGAATTTAACACACCCTAAAAATGATCTAATAATTACTTCTCCTATAGGATCTAATGCCACTGATGGTATCACAAGTTCTGTTAGTGAACAATATAAAGGGGAAAAAACATTCTAAGAGTACTCACTCTTTGGCTATACAAGAGTCACCATCTGAAAGCCTTTCTTTGGAAACTATTTCCAATCTTAATGTTGTAGATTTATCTACTGGAAAATAAAAATCGATCGAAGGTAGAAATAAGGGGAGAGGTAAATCGAAACAAAATTCTTCATCAAAATAGAGACTCAATAAAACTAAATCTATTGAAAAAAACATAAACCTCACTATCCTTTCCTTATTTTCAATGAGGATAATTATACGAAGTAATTCCCATATCACACAGAGGTTTCCAGATTCGTCAAAGGCTCACGAACTCCTGTTGTTTTGAAGGATCTATTTACTTCTCAAGACAACAAGATTGTTTCTCAGAACATGTCTTCCTCTTCCACATCACAAGATATCATGATGATGTCTTTGCAAGAAGTTATGGTGGCTATGAGATCGAAAGATTACAGATCAAAGGATCCTGTTAATAATGGAAATGAGGCTAGTTCATCTGGTCAACCTTCTAATTCAATTCCTCATACTCCTTTTGAACCATTACATATCAAGAAACTGAATCCTGACATGATGATTTTACCATCTCCCAAAGGAGTGCTTCAGAAATCAACTTTCAACCCACATGCTAGAGCTGCACAAAATCATAACATTGTTGAAGGTTTGGCTATGTCTCGTTCCGCAATGTTAGCTCTGGAAGGGGTTGTGAACATGTCCGGAACAATATTTTTTTATTGTCATCCATATGTGGTATTGATCCGTAGGACTCTAATATAATTATTTTTTATCTTGAGAGTCATATCCCAAGACTCCCTCAACAAATGGCATTCCAGATTCTAGTTTTCATTAAAACCAGATGAGTGTTTCACATAATTGTTGATGAAGGAGCTTCTAAGTTTGTTACATCAATTTCATGTTGGAAATATTTAGGTTCTCCAACCATAAATTAGTCACCTACCACTCTGAGAGCCTTTGATGGAAGAGGTTTTCATCCTTATGGAATCCTTAACGATCTTCCCATAGAGCTAGAAGGTAAAACGATGGCGACTGAAGTTGAAGTTGTTGATGCTCAACTCAATTATAACCTTTTTCTTGGTCAAAGTTACACTTACGCTATGTCGATAGTAGTGTCCGTTGATAAGGTTAATCCTCTATGCGGACAAAGATGATCCCTCTAACCCAATGAGTGGGTCTAGTAATCGAAGTGAAAATCAACTAGACATATTCCTAGATTATAATTGAAAAGTATAACGAGAGAGATAACCTACCTCGTTCTGATGCTATTTATATTTCCTTTGTTGAGAGCCTCGAAGCGCTTGTGCCATGAATTTGTTCCTACTTCTCTCAGTGCTTATGTACATGCACAAGTGATCAAGAGACAACAAAGCATGCCAGAACCAACAAAAAATCCAATAATAACCTACTTAGCCGATTAAGGAATGCCAAGTTAATACATACATGAAAATATATATTTTAGGAAGATGAACCAACAATTGTATATTATTTAATCAATAAAGGGAAGCTTACAACCATAGCCTTGATGTTGAAAGGCTCTCCTTGACTGGTATTCCAAGTCCAAGCCAAGAAACTCTCCAAACACTCCTTCTCCTAGTCTAATGAATAGTCTCTAAGCACAAGATCAACACAGGGGTGCAAATGGACATAGACCAACCCAAACTCTGACATGAAAAACCATTTGAGAATGGGAGAAGAGGAATTTATAGGTCGGGAGAGGGAGTTAGGACTCCTCCAAAGATAGGATTAGGCTCACATCTCAATGGGGTAGCTCATAGAGATAATACAAAGAGGTCAAGTTAGGAGGATTAGACTCATCTATGTGAAACCACCTCTAACTCACCGCTATGGAAGCTT
Source organism: Pinus taeda (assembly GCA_000404065.3). Lineage (NCBI taxonomy): Eukaryota > Viridiplantae > Streptophyta > Pinopsida > Pinales > Pinaceae > Pinus > Pinus taeda. The sequence continues at coordinate 83,398 of APFE031422774.1, forward strand.
CTAGATCACAAAGCTTCTCATCCCCTTTTGGAAAATTACCTTTTTTGGATCATCGCAGGTATGCAAGGGAACAAAGCGATGCCATCACTGGCTCAGTACAGTGAAACACACGACCATCATTGTTTTAAGCATCATAAGGGTAATGAATCTCATTTTAGGGTTTTATACGCTATTTCTTTAGGGAAAGCTCATAAAATTTTCCAAACAAGGTTTTAGGAGGGATATGAGATGTATACATGGATAAGTATATTGTATAATGGTCATGTTTTGGGCACTAAGGGGTATGTCACAGGGAAGTGCAGGAGGCGTGACAAAATATTGTGTAATAGACTCCCTCTAAAGCATGAAAGTAGAATGAGGAGTGATGGCTGAGATGCTTTACGAGATCTTGTAGGGACGAGGACACACACTGTCAGGAGACTTGCAAGTCAAGGACACATATATATAGACATATATGAGATTAAGTCATGAATCCACGACATGGACGCAACCATCTGGATGATGAAGATTGTATGAAAAGATCCATGGTATGTGCATAACCATCAAGATAACAAGGATTATCATAAATATAAAGTCTCATGGTATGGTCACAACCATCCATATAGTAGAAACATGTGTACAATCATGAATGACAAATAACTTCATGCAACCTAAGTCATAACAGACAAGACTTAGGGTATTGTGCTCCATCCCAACCTAATCAATGTACAAATCACAACATGCGAATAAATGTGTTGAAGTTGAACATGCTAGAAAACCATCTGATTTACCAACCAATGATGTGGACTGTTAACAGGTATGGAAGAAACCACCAATAATTAAAATGTCTCTTAAGGTACAACAATACAACCCATGAATGTGATAATGAGGCTGAAGTCGAACACTCATGGAATCACTTGATCAAAAGGAAATGATGAAGACCTTTCATTGGATGCGAAGAACTGGCCATTAGGGCATGCCAGCTCTAAGGTACTGATAGGGAGTTTCTAATTCATTTTCCTGGATAATAAGATGAAGTCGATAGGAAGCAACATGTCGAAGGAGGGTAATGATGAATCCCCCATCATCGACATGAAACAAGGAATACAGTAGAATAATTTTTAACAATGACTCAAACAATGTATAGGTAAATAACTGCAGATTGGATTTCTCTTGAACAAATTAGCGACATGACTTCAGAGTGTGGTAGAAATAGGCTCAACATAGGACCAAGGGTCATAATGATAAGGTGGAATAGTCAAACGAGAGGAAAAATAGATTACCCAAACCTAGAAGGACAAGTGACTAAATGAGGATATCCCAAACTTGACACGAGAAACATATGAGTTTCATGTTCAAGAGCGACATGCTACTAATACAAAGGATGCTTCATCTTCACTTTCCCCCCACTATTTCTAGTGAGTAACTCTTTATTTTTACACAAGCTTGAAGAGGATACCATATGCTTGTGATATAAGTTCATCCTTCGAATGAATACATCCTAGTAAGTTTTACAAGTCCTAGGAAGGAGAAACTCGATATCTTTTTCATATTTAGAGAGTTTTAAAAAGAGACGAAAAAGAAAACTCCACCAAGTCACTTTTTGTAATTTGTCTCTCGAATCCGAAAAGGTAGAAAACAATATCAAGAGAAAATCCTAGCCATGTTCAGCTAAGGTGTTCCTTTTTCATACAATAGTATATCTCAGTCTGGAAAAGGGTTAAACTTATACTGGGTAGATGTCAATTCATTTACTTTTACGAGTTTGAAATGAAAATTACTCGACAATATTTTCATGTTTTTGGAGTCTAAAAAGAGATGAAAGGGGATTCCATGATCTACAAGTTATCCAGGACAAAGAATTAAAGGTATTACAGACTCATGTGCATGGATGTGCCTATGTTACTTTATCTAATGGATCGATAAGATTGCGAAATACATAGACACTGGGGCAGTTAGAGAAAACATAACAGTCAAACATGTAAACACAACAAGTTTAATAAGGAGTTCACCCAATGCTCCTGGGATACATCTCTTGGTCCATCCTTCAGTGGTGTCCTCTCTATTATGTTTTCAAAGCAGAGTTTGTACAACAGTGAGCTCAATTTGAGTCTCACTCAACAGATATGAGTCAGTAGGACTGGAGTACACATACTCTCCTTACTGAAACTTGACCTCTATTGGTCACAGTAGTACGAGCCCAATCTGAGGCTCATACATGACAGGCCTATGCCAAGGAGCTCGCTTGAACCTCTCAAGCTTTCTCTGGAGTACATAGACTCTCTGACTCTCTCTGGCTCTGTCTAGCTCGATGCTACCTTCAGGTCAGCTCAGCTTATTCTCTCTATTCTCTACTCTTAGCTTCTGCGTCTAACTAATTCTCCTTTGTGTTGTCCTCTGATTCTGTCAGTTCATGGCTTTAAAGCCAATCTGATTTCTGTCGGTTTGTTTCCGCTTCCCAACATTCTGGTTCTTCTGCGGCTACCCATTTGAATTCCCCCGTTGTGTGTCATCATCACTGTGTAACGCTTCACAGGGAGGTGGCCACCTATTTTGCAATGGGTGAGTGTGTCAGATTCCTTGGACACATTTGAACGACTGTTATTTCTATTTGCTCCAAGATTGCCTGTGAAACACGAATATTTTGCCAATTCATCATCCACATCGGAATTCAAATCCCGTGTAATCTTGCTTTATAACCTTGTCAAATCTAGTCATTTATCGAGACACACCTCCGCCGTTGATTTGGGCCCCCCAAATCCTACAGTGATCGTTAATATTGGGCGGATAAGTAGCATGATGTTTACTGGTTCGATGTGAGCAGTTTTCTCTCTCTTCCGTCGGACGCGTGTCACTCAATGTGTGGCATCGAGCGGGGCTCGGTTGAAACTGCTTACCGCCTCGAGGCCTTCCAATATCCTACCAGTTTTGTGGAATCCACGAAACCAAATTAATTACTTTTCAGCATTTCATAGTCATTTCGGGTCCAGGCACTTCGGGTCTTTCCTTCACTGAGGGGGGCGCCCTACGATACGCGATTAGTGCTTTAGTGCTTTTCGCATATCAGAAACTACCCTCGTTTCTTGAATTAGCCTCTGGTTTTGCCAATTTGTGTCAGCACGTGTTACCATGGGCCAACGGTCTGTGCGCTCGACCGAGGGTCCTCGTTGCTATGTGCTGATGACAATTACAATTGTCATGAGGATTCCTTCTGATAGCTTGATATTTCTAAGACTTGAATCTTTTTGCATAACTTGAAAGAGTTTATGAAAACTTAGAGAGTGTTTAGGATCCAATTCGGATCATGACCTTCCCACTAAAAAAGCTTTTGGACCACCAAAAGTTTATTTTTAATCATCAATCAAGTGAGGGTATAGATTCCTCGCTTGCCCAATTTCTATCCATTTCGCACTGCTTAGTTATGAACCTTTGAGTCCAATCCTTAGGTACTCAACATCCCCTCTGTGCATAGTTCTCACCTTCCTGTCCAGAACTATATCTTCCTGCAATTCATTAAGATATTCAGGTAACAGATCATCAATAGAAGGAAATTGACTCTCCTCTTCGGGATCTTCAATTAATGAAGGTTCAAATAGTCTCAAGATATTTGCATTAACAACTGAGTAGATGTGCATGTAAGTTGGTAAATCAAGGCGAAAAGCATTCTCACCAATTTTCTCAAGTATCTTGAAAGGTCCATACCTTATTGGCTTCAGCTTCTTACCTTCACCTTGCATTTTGTCTTTGCTGACATATAGCCAGACTTGATCACCAACTTGGAAACTATGCTCCATCCGATGCTTGTCATGCCTTGCCTTGTACTTAGCTTGGCTCTTTTACAACTATTCCTGTACTGCTTGGTGAATCTCTTGGATTTGTTCGATGAACTTGGTTGCCTTGTCCACATCACTATGTCCATCAACTACTATGTCTTTACCAAAGAGAAAATCCAAGGGAGACCCTGGTGTGAAACCAAAATAGGTCTCAAAGGGAGATATCTGTGTAGAAGAATTTTTAGCTTGGTTGTAAGCATGCTGCACATAACATAAATGTTCATCCCAAAGTCTGGGATGCTTGCTGCAATAGCCTCTGAGTAACTCGATCACTGTCCTGTTGACTACTTCTGTTTGGCCATCTGTTTGCGGATGAAAAGCTGTGCTCTTTTTCAGTCTGGTGTCCATCAATTCCCAAAAACTTGAGAAGAATTTCCCAACAAATCAGGTATCTCCATAAGATATAATGGAAGTGGGTAATCCAAAATGAACCCATACATGCTGAAAGAACAACTTTGTAGTTTGTTTAGCTATAATCTGTTTTTTACAAGGTATTAAAATACACATTTTACTGAACCTATCCACAAAAACATATAAATAGTCATGACCTTTACTAGATTTAGGAAATCCTCCAACAAAGTCCATGGAAACACTTTCCCAAGGATGAGAAGGAATTGGTAGTAGAGTGTACAAGCCTAGTTTTCTATTGCTGGGCTTGCTTTTAGCACACATAGCACGCCCTCTTACATATCTAAAAACTGTCTCATTCATTTTTTGCCAATGACAAAATCTTTGCAGCTGTGCAACTGTTTTGCTTACACCAAAGTGACCTGATATTAGAGAAGTGTGTGCCTCTCGAATTATCTTTATTATTTCAGTTTGTGGAATGCATAACTTTCCAAAATGATACAAGAGATGGTCCTTAACATGATAATCCAATTCTTCTACTTGTTTTCCATGACTTAAAGTTTCATATACATCTTTAAAATCTATATCTTGAGCATACTGTTCAATGTAGCTTTCATGCAATATTGAATTATTATTAAGTATAGTAGATGCATTTATGATTGGTGTAGACAACATATCTGCAACTTTATTGTGTATGCCCTTTTTATATCTGATGACTAGATGAAACTGTTGTAGAAAACCCATCCATTTATAGTGTCTTGATTGCTGCAACTGAGTTTGGGAGTGTAAATATTGAAGTGGTTGATGATTAGTATGTATACCTGTCTCTTTTCCCATGAAGTAATGTTTCCACTTTTTCACACTCTGTACTAATGCATGCAATTCTTTATCATATGTGGGATAGTTAACTACCGCAAAATTAAATGTCTCAGAATGATAACATATGGGTTTACCATGCTGCATCAACATTGATCCCATGGCATAGTCATTGGAATCCATTTCAATATCAAATGGTCTTTGAAGATTGGGCAGTGCTAGTATTGGTGCTGTACTAATATTTTCTTTCAAGGTGTCAAAGGCTTTCTGCTATTTTCCTCCCCACTGAAACACCTTGTTCAATCCTATTAAAGCATGTAAGGGAGCTGCAATTAAGGGAAAGTTAGAAATAAACTTTCTCCAATACTGTGCTGCTCCTAACAAGTTTCTAACTTCTATAGCAGTTTTGGGTTTAGGGCAGTTTACAATGACTACAACCTTAGAGGGATCTATCTTCAATTCACCACCCCCTACAATATGACCCAAATAATTGAAAGATTTTTTGCCAAATTCACATTTTGAGAGCTTAACATAAATATTTTCTCTTTTCGAAACATCTAGAGTCTACTTAACATGCTTTAAATGTTCTTCCCATGCTTTAATGAATATAAGAATGTCATCCAAATATACAATGACAAAATCATTAAGAAAAGGTTTGAGTACATCATTCATTACTCTCATGAAAGTAGCAGGAGCATTAGTTAAGCCAAAAGGCATAACCAACCACTCATATAATCCCTGCTTTGTCTTGAAAGTAGTCTTCCATGCATCTTGCTCTGCAACTTTGACCTGATGATAGCCACTCTGCAAGTCCAACTTGGAAAAATAAACATCTTCTTTTAATTGATCTAATATATCATCTATGCAAGGAAGGGGATAACAATTTTTGATCGTTATCTTCTTCAGTGCTCGGTAATAAATGCACATTCTCCATGAACCATCTTTCTTTCTCACCAAGACAATTGGAGACCCTCATGGTGATGTGCTAGGTCTGATGAACCCCTTCTCGAGCAGCTCCTGTACCTGCTTCTTGATTTCTGCATTCTCAAAAGCGGACAACCTGTACATTCCGATGTTAGGCAATGGAGCATCTTGCTGCAAATTAATAAAATGTACTATTTCCTTTTTGGGCGGCAGACCTTTAGGTTCTTGAAACAGTATATCATATTCTGAAACAACTTTTTCTAAATCAGCTTGCTGTTTAGCATCACAACCCTCAAACACATTGGTTTTATCAGGTTTCTTTTCCTCTACAACCATCAGTAAAAATTGTTTGCATGAATTTACAATTATTTTCATCTGCCATGAGTTTATGAGAGTATAATTATTCTTGAGTTTATGAGCTCTTACAATATGTTCGATTCCAACTTTAACGAGTTGATACTTGTTCTCAGCTCTATAGAAAATAGCTGTCCTATCATACAAGTAAGGACTTCCTAAGACAATTCCACATATATCCAAAGGAGCTATATCTAACTCAACCTCATCTACAAATGCTGACCCAAAAGAAAACCGAAGTTTACATTGTCTTGTCACTAGTAGTTGTTCTTTATCACAAAACCAACCTAATGGATATGGCTTTTTGTGAGGTGTGGTTAATAATCCCAATTTCTTTACAATTTCTTCAGAAATTAAATTTACTTGTGAGACACTATCAAACAAAGTATCAATCTTCTTATGCTTGGAAATAACTCGAATATGAAAAAGCTCATGCCTTTTCCTCTCATTTTCTTCATTATCAGTAGATTGTGCAGAATTACTAGTAGATGCTTTAGAATTTTTAACTTTTATACCTGTGGCTGTGATTGTTGTTTCATTTGCTGAGTCTAACCCCAAATCCTTTTGAATAGATGCAACAGTCTTCTTCTTCTTTCCCTCGAACTTCTTGGGTCTCAGCTCCGGGTGCAGGATCCAATAGTGTTCATCATCATGCCCATCCTTGTTATAGTGAGTGCATGAAGACTTGGTCTTTTGTAGAGTATTCGCCTTCCTTTCTTTCCACTTCTATTTTCTCTTTTCCTTGCTTTTTCTTGCAATGGGTTTTGATGATCCCCCAACATCTGGGTTCACATTTTGCCTCTAGCCTCTACATGTGTAGCTTGAACTGATACCTCATTTATGCTAGTGGGATTAAACATGAGAATAGTGTGCCTTAAGTAGCTGTGTATACCACCTATATACTTCAGTAGAGTTTCAGGTAAGTCTAAAGAAATTCCTAGAATCAAAGCTATTTTCCTAAATTCTTGAGTGTAGCCTTGTGCACTTTTCCCCTTTAATTGGCGAAGAGTTTTCCATCTCATCACGACTTGCTGCATATATGCTAGTGGATAGAATTACTTTTTAATTGTAGAAACAAATTCACTCCAAACATAAATTTTTTACCCATGTTTCTTCATGTCAGCTTGTGTCCTACCTTCCCACCATACCAAGGTAGTGCCTCCAAGGCGTAGGCTAGCCAACTAAATCTTACTCTTGTCTGAATTGATGCTCCGCACTCTGCAATAAACATCAATCTGTCTAATCCAATTATCTAGTTTTTCTACATTCAACTCTCCATCATATATCGGCAAATCGAATTTAACATCTAATTTAATCAAAGGTGTCTTCTTTTTATTTTCAGGGCTACTAGGAGGTGTGGGAAGTTTTTCTTCTTTCCCTTTGCCTTTAGAATGGTCATGGAGGAGAGATTCTTCTGCTTCTTTATCTTGTTTTGAGTTTGATGGATCTCCTTCTCTACCTTTCTTAAATTTCCTATACATTTCCTCTACCATGGATTTCATGGTCATGAAACCATCCATGAACTGGGAGTCTGATTCCAAGGGGTTTTCTTCTGACATTTTTCTCTTAGAGTGGACTCTTCCAATTTCAGGGTTAGCTTCAACCAACTTTCCTTCTCCTAATTTAAGCTTTGATCTAGTTAACATTCAACAACAAAATCCAATGATAATACAGATAGTGGGGTTTTTCGCTGAGGCTTTCACCAAAGTATTTTCATGTGTCTTGGATGATTGATTCTTCTTCTTCTGGTTATATGTGTTTAGCTCGATCTTGCTCAATATTTAAGCCTAAACAAATTGATAGTAGAAGTAGGTTATAGTATTTTGCTTTGATATATTGCATTATTGGGTTAATCTATAGTCAGATTTTCTACATAGGCCTCAGAGCAATATTTGTAGAGAATTTTCAGAATTTCTACATGGTATCAGAGCTATGAATAGTATACATAGAAGAGAATTTGAAGTTTTAAGTTTGGGGTTATTGGTGAAAATCGAATTCATATCATACTTCAATTGAGATGGGACATTATGCAACTAATCGCCCATCGAAGAAGTCCAATAAGGGATCCTTGGAAGGGTCGGAAGGTGAGGCATTAGCCTCTCAGTTTGAAATGGAATTTACCCTCATCACATGCATGGTGTCATCGATGATGGGTTGTGTTTAGTATCTTGAAAGTGGAGCCTCATTCCACATGATCGGTGATAAAAGTTTTTTCAGTGCCTTGGAGGAGAAAGATCTCAAGATGCACATAGAGATGGGTGACGACGAAAGGTATAGTGTTTCAGGAGTGGGCACAATTACTTTTTAGAGGGAGCATGGACCTCTTATCACCTTGACATATGTGAAGTATGTGCCTGGACTAAAGAAGAACTTGCGATGTTGGAGGACAAAGGCTACGATGTTGTCTTTAGTAAGGGAAATGTTTTCCTTAGACACATCACCACGAGACAGGTGAAACAGATTGATTCACGAGCTAAGAACCTATATGCTCTTGAGGTTCAAGATCCATGCGAAGCCTTGAGGAGCAAGTCAAATGTTAGAGACTTGGTGGTTGATAGGGAGAGTAAATTACCTCTCAACATGATGTCCTAGAATAAGTCTTAGACAATTGTGTAGGAGCCACAATTGGAGAAGAAGAGAGGAGACCGAGTGAAGAGATCCAATCATGTAGATACCTCCATTAGGGGGGAATTTCGATCCAAGTGGTCAGACGGAGCACATGCAGCCATACCTCTAGGTGTGAGGTGGGGTGATGTGAAGTGATTGTCCTAGAAGGCTGAAATCGGGTAGGGTCCATTGAGAGGTTTTATCTCATGGATCATTCCTTGCTACGGGAGCGTAGCAGGAGGAATAAGTGGGATTGATGCAGTCAGATATCATAGTGACAGAGGCTAGAGTAGCAAGATACTGAAGAGCGTAGAGAAGGATTGACAACAATGTATAAAGGCAGAGTCAGCAGAAGTGCAAAGTTTTCAGTTGACAAAGGCGATAACAATCAGCGACTTTGATGACAGATGCATCATACTGATTTAGGTTGGATGTTTTTTTGTTTCTGGAGTTGCTGGAGCAACAACACTAGAGAGAAGTGTTGCATGCATAACATTCCAAAGGTTCACCATCAGGATTGAGTTGAATTCCTTTATTTTTGAGAGGGAGTGCTAGAAATAGCAACAAGAAATGATAAAAATAGAATCCAGAAATTCCAATTTTAATTTGTCCTTAAATTAAAATTGTGAATTAAAAACGAATTTAGTCTCACCAGCTACTTGGAAATAATTAATTAATTCATTATGGATTAATTAGTTGGAGAAATTCAAGTTAGAAGTCTTTCTGATGTCATGCAAGAGTTATCCCTTAAATTAAGGAGATAAGATTGAGTTATATTTGAGTTGTAATTAGTTAATTCAGTTTGTTGAGTTAAGTCTAGTTAAATTAGTTCTAAACTGTTTGAGGAACTAATAGAGAATTAACAGTTAGTTGATGCATGCATGCACTCAACTAGTGTACTCCAGTTAACTGAACCTCATCAAAAAATCATGCATGTATATTCTGAGAAAGACTCAGTTGCGATTAAAGACAAGGACAATGTACTATCAGTTGCATGTGTTTTGCTATAAAGAAAACTCATGCATGTAGAAGGAATTAAGGTTCCTTGGAGGATTGCGCAGTTCTGACAATGTGTTAGAGCAATGTCCCACTTGGTTGAGAGTTTTCCACTTGGTAACAGGAGGATCACCCAGGAGAAACAACACAAGGAAATAAGAGCTTGGAGGGTAGAGAGGAAGGCTCGTGAGAAGCTAGGTTTTCCTGTGAGCATCCATGAGGATTGTACTGAGAGCTGGCTAGCTGTGAGAGCTAAGGCTTTGTATAATTCCTATGTATTTCCACTTTGTATGATAATACATATAGTGAGGTTTTTAGTTGAGGCCTTCCCCAAAGTATTTTCATGTGTCTTGGGTGATTGATTCTTCTTCTTCTGGTTATATGTGTTTAGCTCGATCTTTCTCAATCTTTAAGCTTATGAAAATTGATAGTAGAAGTAGGTTAGTATTTTGATTTGGTATATTGCACCGGTTAATCTACAGCCAGATTTTCTACACAGGCCTCAAAGCAAGATTTGTAGAGAATTTGCAGAATTTCTACAAGAAGATGGTCTTGGAGTGGAAAGAAAGAGGCCATGAGGCGGAAGATCATCAAGCAGCTCAAGATCCTAAATGCATAAATGCTCTGAGGAATTGTGGGGTCCTAAAGTTCTTTAGGAACACAAGGTTAAGGGCTCAGATGAAGCTATTGCCCTATCTTATCAATCTATAGGATGTAGATCGAGAGATCTTCATCATAAAAGGCCAGGAACTAGAACTGGAGGAAATGGATATCTACTTCACCACAAGATTGTCTAGATGAGGGGAAGCAATTCAACTCTTTGGATCTCACCAAGGAGGTAAGAGTACCGGGGATTTAGTCCAGAGGTATTGTCCTGGTTCTAAAATAACTAATGGAGGCAAGGTGAAGATAACGACAATCACCAACAACCTCGTCCTGAGAATTATTTTGTTCACTATGGCGCGTGTATCTAGTACACAAGCCTTGCATGAGGCTTCAAAATCCCAATTCCAATATGTTATCGCATGTTTGACCCCCACTGTCTTCAACTGGCATGGAGGCCTTTTGGAAAACATGAAAAGACAACTAACCAAAGGGAAGAATGAACATCTGAAGAAATTCGGGTTTGGTTCCATACTGATGACCTTCGTTTTGGAGTGAGTTCTCTTCTTTTGGTATCAGTGGGTAGAGGTCCCACATCCTGCTCTCCCGAGATCCGAGACTGGTGAGATGGAGTCAACTCATGCCTCGAGGAGGAACAGGTCAACATATGCATTATCCACCATAGTTCTTCTCTTCGCTAGAATGAAAACTAATTTTGGTAGATGACTACACTTATGTTGGCACGGATTTCAGGTGGGATCCAGATCTACCTCTGCCACCAAACAAATAGTGGACCGATGTAGGTAAAAGCTTGTTCTTTGGATTTTTTCAAGTTCCATGATGTTTTTATAAAATTTTAAACTGAGACTCAACTTATGATAATTGTGCAGATGTGGGACAAGAGAGACTGCCAGGCATGTCACTAATATCACGAAGAGCTGCTCATCTGATAGTGGGTGTGGACTATGAAGAAGTGGCTGATCCCTTAACCGAGATAGAGCACAATCTGGAGGCAACAATTCGAGGAGTTCCAGATTATGCCACTATTTATGATGTTCCACTACATTGGCAGAGACACATTGTGGGAGTTTCTGCGAGACTATGTCGGTTTCTATGCTGAGTGATCAGGGAGGTCTCGTGCTATCATGAGCATTGTGCAGTTTGATAATTTATCTAGTCTTTTACACATTTTGTAGGCTTTGAAAACCAAGTTTCCCAAAACACTCTATTTTTGGTATTTTGATGTAAACACTTCGACAAACACGATATATATATATATATATATATATATATATATTATATATATATATATATATATATATATATATATATATATATATATATATATATATATGAATGTTTTTATTCTACTTATGTGTCCAGAACATGTTCAAGTTTATAAATGACGCAAATGCCTTTTAAGAACAAAATTTGCTAATGCATATGTTAATGTATTTAAATTACGTGGAATATGTTGATATGTAATGTAATCAAAATTTCTTTCCAGCAATATAACACGTAGATACATACACAATATTTGTGGATTTCTCACTGAATAATGATTTTTTAATTGTAACACAATGAGCTATGAATCCAACTTGACAACTAAATATTGTTGGTCACTTTAATTGTTTATTAATTCAACAACTAAGTGCTACATAAATTGTCAACCCAGGGAAGTCTGTTTATTTCAAAGGCAACTACACACTGTATGTGCTGAATCTCAAAAGTAGTAAAAGTTGTAGTAATAAGTATATTACTCACACCTTGTTCTAAGCAAACTGAAGTTCTACTCTGAGTTACAACAAAAACAATATATTGTAGATAATTATCAAATAATTCTTAAATTCATTAAAAAGAGCAATCTAATAAAAGGAATCAATTTGCAAAGGAAAGCACTAGATATGTTGTAACAGAGAATAGGACCCTATTCCTCAAGCAGAAATCTTCAACACTTATTTTTGATTAACATGCTTGCTAACTCACTCTGTAAACTTAATTGCTAATAAAGCACTCATGGATTAACTGTAAATGAATTCGAGAAAGTAATGCATCAATCAATTGGAAAAACAGAGTTCAGTAATAACGCATAAGCAACATTCAGTGAACATAAATTTAACAAGGAATGGATAGAAAACACACTTAGCACACTGCAGAAATGTAATGGGTGAATCTTGTGATGAAGGTGGGCCCTGTCCTTCTCACAAGAGTCCCAAGGAAATGAGAACTAGAAAAAAATGTTCAGAACAATATTTTATTCATTCATCAATATGTCATGTTACAAAAAGATTCCAGTTCTTTTCCTTTAGCTTGACCTTCCTGCAGTCTGTCTGTCCCCTTCTAATGCAGACATCTCCTCTTTTTAAAGAGGAGACATATATTACAATTGATTACATTGTGAGTCCTATCTTTAACCCAATATGCCAAAATAGGGAAATCAATTTTCCCATTAACAAAATGCTGTTACAATGGTTATGGTAATGCAACTTTGGAGTGTAGTCGTTACAACCAGTGTTTCAGCTCCTTCGATGATCTTATTCTGTTGCTGTTGAATCTAGAATGTAAATCACAGCTGTTTTAGCAACAAGATTTGCGCATTGTTCTTAACTGTTTCAACAACATAAAATGTAAGGATAAATCTGCAGTCTCCAGGCTGTTTCAGCAATGTGGACTGCAATGATAAGCTGTTTCAGCAACTATCCGATTCAATGATTAAATATGAAGGTAATGTAATTATATGTAAAATAAATTAAACGTATAGTAATGAGAAGAAATATTGTATACCTTTGGAAAAATGGGTTAAAGAAATAACATGGACTTTAAATATAGGCTGGAAAAGGATGACAAAATATATGGTCAAAAAGGGACAATGTGGGGTCCTAACATCCCCCCCAACTAAAAGGGTTGCATGTCTTCATGACACTTTACTCTAAATCTAAGTCCGAGTACTGGGCCTTGCAGTGCAAATTACTTAGGCAATAAGTATAGAAGGTGCTATCAGCCAAATCTCTAAAACCATAAACATTCTGTAATCTCTACCATGCTACTGCTTCCTCCTTTTTGGACAACCTGTAATGATCCCTATACTCTTGTGCTAGAATCCATAGAAGAGGGAAATGAAAATGATATCCTAACCATTTTTTGGCACACTATTGAATACATTTGACATAGTTAGGTAGCCATGAAGTTGCTGCTTCAAGATCAAGAGGACTAAAGGGATGATATTCCTGCCTCTCCTTAGAAGTTTGTTGCCAAAATAAGTTGTTCGCTTGTAAGGCAAGAGCTCCATTAGCTTTAACAAAATGTTGGCAATCTTTTAAGATTGCTGCTTGTAACTGTCTGATGTGTGCACTCATTCCTAGTTTCTTCAAAAACTGACAATATTCAACAATGAAAATGGTAGCATTTCGTGGCTCGAATCGAATCCACAGAAGATGATTATCTTCATTATGCCTTGCTGAAAGGAAGGAATTCTGTCACGTGAGTTGATTGGCAAGGAAAGAGACAAAGGCCTTGATATGAATATCACCCACCAGAGGGTTCAGATTGAGCTTCCTATCCTCAGGGATGGCTTCATTATGGAGATACAATTGACAGAGTAAATTTTGTTCACTGGTAGATGCCCCTGCGAAAGTTTTCACAAATTGTTTAGGTGCAGATACCTCATGAGGTCACCCATCTCTAATTGCCTTTATTTGGAAGAACGCTAAGTGTTCTGCAAGAAAAAGAGAGTAATTGGAGGATGGTTTCCTGGTGGCCAGTAATCTTTGAAACAAATCAAACACGAGAAGTAATCTAGTTTTTAGTTGTTTATTCTCCTTGTTCTGGGCACGAGACTGTTCCAGAACTTCCCAGTTTGAATATATATGATTTTTCCACGATGATTTATGCTCCTAAAAGATCCTCTCTTGCGAAATAACATATTATTTCTTCCATTTATCCATTTATGCTTGAGTGCTACGGGTCTGAGTGAAGACAATATTTGTAGGCCGAGCTTCAGTCTGAGTAAACACAGTTATTGTAGAGAGAGGTATAGGACTTTCAGTTTTAACAATCACAGTAGGCCGAGCTTCAGTCTGAGTAAACACAGTTTTTGTAGAGTGAGGTACAAGACTTTCAGTTTTAACAATCACAGTAGGCCGAGGTATTTGTGGTTTAACCTCTTTTTCAAATATTTTTGAAGGCCCTCCTGGTTCTTGTGTGACAGTAGGGCGTTCCTCTTTAATTGTAGCAGAAGTAGATGCAGGGGGGGCTCCAGGCAGTGGAATTTCAACTATTTTATAACCGGCTTGATGATAAATATTACCACATTGGCTGCACATGTATTCTTTATACCGATCTTTATCTATACTCTTCTCAGCTACGGATGCTGCATGGGATAAAATGTACAAATTAAGTTCTTTGTCATGGGCTTCCCTTGCCGTTATTAATTCTTGCTTATAAGCTTGAGTTCTGATTTTAGAAACTCGTTTTCTTGTAGAAGGGAAGCCAAGGTGATTGGGCTTTGTGTGGCAGTCGCAGTCTCAGTAGCTGATTCTAGTGAATGAATGGCCTGTTGTTCTGTAGCGACTACATCATTTGCAGCCTCAGCCGGTGGTTCTTGTGTGGCAACTGCTGAATCATCAGCTAGTTTTATAACAACTACATTGTTTGCAGCATCCTGAGCATCCAGATTTTGCATATCAGCAAATGGTTCTTGTGTGGTAGTTATTGACTTAGTAGATGGTTCTTGTGTAACAAATACGGGTTGTGCAACATCCTGGTTGTCTATGTTTTGTTCATCAACGAGTGGTTCTTGTGTGGCAACTGCTGAATTAGTAGCTAGTTCTTATGTGGCAGCTACATCTTGGTTGTCTATTTTTTGTTCATCAACAGATGGTTCTTGTGTGGCAACTGCTGAATTAGTAGCTGGTTCTTGTGGGGAAACTACATCTTGGTCGTCTATTTTTTGTTCATCAACAGGTGGTTCTTGTGTGGCAGTTGCTGAATCAGTAGCTGGTTCTTGTGGGGCAGCTACATCTTGGTCATTTGTTTTTTGTTCATCAGTAGGTGGTTCATGTGTGGCAGCTGCTGAACTAGTAGCTGGTTCTTTTGGGGCAGCTACATGTTGTACAACATCTTGGGTATCTAAATTTGGTGGATCAATAGCTGGTTCTTGTGTGGCAGCTGCTAAATCAGTAGCTGGTTCTTGTGTGGCAGCTACATTTTCTAAAAGAAATGATGTCACAAAATCCTGGGCGTCTTGCATTTCAGTACTCGAGGGTGAGACAAGTAAAGATTCAGGGACTTGGGACTGTGGTGGGGTGTGGGGTTTTAGGCTAATAGGTGTGGAATTTGGGATGGTAGCAACAGTTGCTGCTTCAGTAGACGTCCTCATTCATCTTCGAGGTAAAAAGGCAGGGAGAGCAGTAGTTTTCCTTTTGTGAGTGGGTTTCTCAAGGATGGTGGCTTCTTTGGTCGAGGCCCTTGTTCATATTTTTGGTAGGGAAGTAGTCTTATCTTGCCTTTTTATTTTTAGCTTAGCAATGGGAAGGTTATCTTTAGAATCATCACTAGGAATGTGTATAGTGGGACTAGATGATTCTGCTAAATTATGGGATGGAGTTGATGTGGTGGAAGGGCCAATTGGGTTGGCTGATGTGGGTGGTGGGATTTCTGGGGGATCAGGAATGCTCCCTGGTTGCTGTTCATAAGGATTTTTAGCTTGCTGAGGGATTCCAAGGGTTTGTTGAGGAATTTCAGGAGTTGGTTGAGGAACTTCAGGAGTTTCAATGGTTTCTTGGGGAATTTCAGCTGCTACTTGAAGAATTTCAGTAGCTTCTTAGGGTTCTAGGGGTGGGTTGTTAAGAGGGGGAGGATTCTGTTGAGCCAAACCCCTTTGAATTAATAGTTGGAAAAGACGATGATGGGAGAGGGAAAGGAGTGGGTATTTCACATGCATATAGTAATGTGACATATTATTTAGACACCCAAGTAGATAACATGACATATTTAACAGTTGACCATGTCTCAAATGATTTAACAAGACAAAATCATGCTGATAGACTACCTGGTAACCACCTTCGCAGGTGAGGTAATGCTTGACGAATTCTGCAACCGCTGGCCATGGAGGTGGTAATGAAAGAAGTGCGACACCCCTACCTTTAGGTTCGACTTGCTCTCTTGGCAGAAGAAAGTCCTGCTATGCATTCAAAATGATGTGTTTACGACTAAACCATCGAGTGCCAGTGGCCGGTAGGCTTGAAACCTGTGCTATATCATATTCTAAGACTGGAATTCAAACTCCTTGAACAGTAGAGTAGCCATCCCGTAGATTACGTGCAAATTCAAGGACTTGCTGTGGATCAAATCCTTGAAGCCTCTGAAAATAATCTACCTAGCCTGCCCACTGAAAAATCTGATATACCTCTGGGCGTAATTTTAATAAATCTATCAAGCCGGGTTCATGTTGAATAGCAGGTCCTCCCATAGTTACTAGCTTCAGTAAAATGAGATCATGGAATAATAGGACAGAGACGGGGTGACAAGACGTAATCGTGGGTAAAACAAAAACGACGGTGATTGGAGTGTTGTGAAATGATGGCATGTGATTTTGGTATTCCCCCCAACTACGGCTAAAATAATGAGTTTAAATGTATGGAGATCGTGGTAATAATGTCATAATCTTCTCATTTAACTATAGTTTAATAATATTTACACATAACAAACACATACCTCATGTTTATATTTGATTGGTATTAGGAAAATATAGTATACATTGTTAATAGATCATCAATGGTTATGGAAGAGGGTTTTGAAATATGAGGGTAATTATATGAAAGGCCTATATAATCATAGGAGAAGGCAGTGAAAGAACAAAGTTATAAGAATAATGCAATAGGTGATTCTCACAACGGAAAGTAATGTATGATAATTCCTTGAGGAGAAATGGTGTTTCAACAACAGGGAAGATGGGTAAAAGTTGGTGTTTCAGCAATGAGAAAAATTGGTGAAAGATGGTGTTTCAGCAACAGGGAAAGTAAAGAAAAATGTTGCTGTAAATGGGAAAAATAGGGAAAATGTTGCTGAAAAATACTTATCTCATTAATGATAAAAATGGGAAAGATGTTGCTAAAAAATAATGGGGGACATAGGGAGGGAAAAAGGGAAAAATGATTGAAATGGGGGAATGAATTGTGGATTGGAATGAGATGACAATGCTTCATAAAATGAAGCTTAAATCTACTTGCAGTGAGATTGTTCTTTTTCATCAATTTCTCCTACATCTGAGATCTACAAAATAATCAATTGTAACATGCCAACCCTTGACAGGGATTATTAGTTAAGAAATCTAATCTAATACTAAAAAAAAAAACAATGCATAAATTAAATGCAATGAGGGGCAGCATGCTCCCCCAAAAAGATATAATGTGAATCTGCCATGCAGGTGGCCTTAAAATCCTCTTTAGAAATGGGATGTTGGTATAGACGAAGCTGATACTCATTTACTAATAATGGTGTTCTAGAATCATCAATCGTTAGGAGCCTTACTATTCCATTGGGAAAAACAATAGCTATTTCGTAAGGTCCCAACCATCTTGTTCGTAATTTCCCTTGAAAATTTTCAAAATGAGAATCGTACAATAAAGCCCAATTACCTTTTTGGAACTGCTTATGCTTAATAGTTTTATCATGCCACCTAATTCTTTGCTGTTGAATCATAGTTGTTTGATGGATGTCATTTAACCTCTTTTCATCCAATTCCTGAAGCTACTGCAACCTGGCTATCTGTGCATCATTCAAATCAAGGTTAATAGCTAAAGCAGTTCTTAAGGTTTTAATCTCAAATTCTACAGGAAAAAAAACACTTTTACCATAAACCAATTCATAGGGAGAAAATCTTGTAGTGTTCCTCTAGGTAGTTCTGTAAGCCCATAATGCTTCAGGCAACCTTTGAGACCAATCCTTCCTATTTTCCTTCATTGTTTTTGTTAAAATGGCTTCTATGACTTTGTTTGTACTTTCCACCTGTCCATTGGCTTGGGGGTGGTAAGGTGTAGTCATTTTATGATGAATATGATATTTTTGAAGCATGGCTTTAAAACCATGAGAGTTGAAAGGAGGTCCTCCATATGTAACTAGCTCTCTAGGCACTCCAAATCTAACAAAGATTTCTTCAAATAGAAAGGTTAAAACATATTCTTCATTAGCTCTAATGAGTGCCTTAGCTTCCACCCATTTAGTCATATAATATGTACAAATAAATATGTAAACTCTTTGACTGGATGGAGGATTGATGGATCCTATAAAGTCTACAACCCATCTTTCAAAGGGTTCAAGTATTACCTGGGGATTCAATGGCATTTCATCTCTATGATTAGGTTGACCCATTCTCTGAGAGTTATCGCAGGCCCGAACATATTTCTTTGCATCCTTGAAGAGTGAGGGCCAATAATAACCCATTATGAGAATTTTATGTGCTGTTCTCTTATCAGCAAAATGCCCTCCGCAAGGGCCATCATGACAAGCATTAAGTGTATCATAAACCTCATCTTCTCTAATGCATCTTCAAATTTCATGATCAAGTCCTGTATGGAAAAGACACCCACTTATCCAGCTATACTGAACACTTTGTTGAATGATCTTTCTTTTCTCCCGATGTGATAGGTGTGATGGTAAATTTCCTGCAACCAGATAATTGGCAATGTCTGCATACCAAGGTGAGTGAGTAGATACTGAAAATAAATACTCATCAGGAAAGGAATAATCTACTGGAGTGTTATCATCAGCCTTTATCCGAGAAAGGAAATTAGCAACTACATTTTCTTTACCTGGTTGATCTACAATTGTAATATCAAATTCTTGTAATAACAATAACCACCTGGTAACTCGAGCATTTGTGACATATTTATTCATTAAATACTTAATAGCTGAGTGGTCAGTATGAAAAAAATTAGGGTAACCAGTAATCTTATTAATAGCATAAATGACTGCTAAAAATTCCTTTTCAGTAACTGTGTAATTAAGCTCAGCAGGAGTCATATTCTTGCTAATGAAATAGATAGCATAAAGAAGATGGTTTTCCTCTTGTCCCAAGATAGCTCCAATTGTAGTATCCAAAGCATAAGAGGATATATGAAAGGGAAGTGCCTAATCAGGTCCCCTTAAAATAGGATCTGTAGACAACTGATGCTTGATTTCATCAAATGCTTTCTGGCAAAGATCAATCCACTTAAATTCAACATTTTTCGTAAGTAACACAAACAAAGGAGAAGCTATTTTAATTTTTTTTTTGATAAATCTTTTGTAATATCTAGCATGTCCCAAAAAATTCTTACATCAATTTGTGTTCTAGGGATAGGAAGGGTCTGAATTACTTGTACTTTGGATGGATCTACCTGAATCCCTTGAAATGAAATAAAGTGTCCAAGTATGATTCCTTCGTTCATCATCATATGACATTTTTCAGTACTCAGGGAAAGGTGAGCTTGTACACAATGTTTAAGTACTTTCTCAAGGTTTTGTAATGCATCTTCAAAAGTCACACCATAAGGGGTAAAGTCATCTATAAATATCTCCATAGATTCATTAAGCATATTAGAAAAGATTCCTATCAT
Source organism: Pinus taeda (assembly GCA_000404065.3). Classification (NCBI taxonomy): domain Eukaryota; kingdom Viridiplantae; phylum Streptophyta; class Pinopsida; order Pinales; family Pinaceae; genus Pinus; species Pinus taeda. The sequence goes on from APFE031422774.1 coordinate 103,454, forward strand.
TTCTCTTTGAAATGTTGCTGGAGCATTACATAGTCCAAATGGAAGAACTCTATAGGCAAAAGTTCCCCAAGGACTAGTAAAGGTTGTCTTGTCCTGGTCTTGGGGTGCAATTTTGATTTGGTTATATCCACTAAAATCATCTAAAAAGGAAAAGAATCTCTTTCCTGACAAATTATCTAGAACCTGATCAATGAATGGCAAGGGAAAATGATCTTTTTGAGTAGTTTTGTTTAAGGCTCTATAATCTACACACACTCTCCACTTCCCATTTTTCTTAGGTACTATCACCAATGGAGAAACCCATTCATTGTCAAATATGGGGTATATAAACCCTGCATTAAGAAATTTTTGAAGTTCTTCTTTAACAATTTCTCTCAAATTGAGATTCATTCACCGCTGGGGTTGACAGACTGGACGACGCCCTTCCTTGATATAAATACGATGAGTACATAATTAAGGGGAGATGCTCTTCATATCTATATAGTCCCATGCGAATGCTTCCTTATTTTCATGAAGTAACTTCATTAATTGCTGTGTTTCAGCATCTGATAAGTTGGGGTTTATGTTCAATGTTTTGCCAAGTTCAATTTCTACTGTTATGCTTGTAGAGGAGATAATAGTTGATGTTTGAGGTAAATTTTCAGATTTAAGCTTTTTCCTGGGTTTCAGGTTCCAAAATTGCAGTCAACTGGTTAAATGTTTCAGATGTGATCGAGGAAGGTTTAGAAATAAAATTACTAATTACTTCATCCTCCGTGGTATCTTTAAGAGTTAAAGCTTGTCCAATAGTCAAAATGGGTTGAGTAGCATTATCATCGTAATCCAACCATACATAATCATCATTACTAATCATAGGTGTGGCATGGGGATAAAGGGTAAGCTACTTGGTTTCACATCCATTAGAAATCGTCATTGAACCTGATCTACAACTGATAAAAGTATCAACTATAACTAGCTAGGGTCTTCCCAAAATTAAAGGATGTCCCCCCAACTTTGTTTTAGTCTACAGTAAAACAAAGTCAGCTGGGTAATTCTAGGATTCAACTAAAATAATTAGGTCCTCAATAACTCCTTCTGGTTTGATTGTGGAATGGTCAGCTAACTCCAGAATGGTTGGTGTCTCTCTGATTACATTCTTCAGCTGTAACAGTTGTGAGGTTTCAAGGGTCATAATATTTATAGTAGCACCTAGATCTACCAGAACTGGTGAAATAATAGTTTTTCCAATCTGTACTGTAACCGTAGGATGGCCGAGATCACCATATTTAACAGTAGGAGTTTTTCTAGACATTAAAGCAGATAGATCACCCATAACATGAAATGTAAGGGGATCCTTAGCTTTCCTAACAGGTATCTTAATACAAATGTCTCTCATAGTTCTGGCATAAATTGGTACATCTCTGAGTGCTTGTAAGAGAAAAATTTTGACATAAAGGTTCTGTAATTCCCCTAGAAGATTAAAGGCAGGCGTCTCAGGTGTCTTAGTCAAAGCTAAACGCTCAGGGAATGGTGGCTCTGCTGTTTCAACACCTTTATTAGAGGGTGGCTTTGGTGTTTCAACACTCTTATTTGGTAAACTATTTCTCTCTATCTCCTCTTTGTTAGAGATGGAAGAGGTAATATCCTCAATAATAGGCTCAACTATTCTCCTAGATCATAAATGAATGTCATTAAACTGCACAGAGAAAACAGGAGGTACAGACTGGCTGTAAATATCGATGACTTGCACAACTTTATTATTATTAGGGTTAGGGTTTGGTTGTACAAGCAGATGGGGTATTATTGTTTGATTATTTGGTGGAGCACCTGATGGTAGAGAGAGTGGTTATTGAAACTGAGGAAATTGGTTTGGGAACGAGATTTGTTGAGCTCTCCAGTTTGGGTTCCATTGATTAAAATAAGATTGCGTGGAGGCCAAGGAGTCCACATTGCAGGATCTACAAAGGGAGGGTTTGTTTGTTGCATGGGCGGGAAATTCATCTGATTAAAGGGTGGGTATTTCATTTGGTTGAAGGGCGGGTAATTTTCTTGATTAAAATAAGGATAATTATTCCAACGATTAGAGGATGTAAATGTCATATTAGAGTTCATACCTTGTCCTCGTGGTTTCCATTGCCTTCTCTGTGTCAGCAAATAAACTGCTTCGGCTTCCTCTTCAATTGGTTGTAATGCTACTTTTATTCCTCGTAAAGAAGGGCATTGTTGAGTTTCATGGTCCTTCTCACAAATGGTGCAAATTGGTACTTTGTCCAATGGCCACTCCCTTAGTGGATGTTTATCTTTGCATTTGTGACAGAAGATAGCCAAAGCGGCTTCTGCCTCTGCTTGTTTCTTCTTAGCCTGCAAGGTATCAATTTTTGAAGAAAAAGAACTTAACATTTTAGTTTTGAACTCCTCAAGTATATTACCTACTTCAGCTCTTGTTTCTCCTCCACTGGCTAATTTTTGGACTCTTGAATATGTATTATCTCTTGTAGAGGTTAACAATTTCATCATACGATTCTTTAGATATGCCCCCTTTACCAAGCATATTTAGCATGCTTAAACAATCATCCCTTACCCCTTTCAATAATATTGTTTTAAGAATATCTTTACTTACATTGGGGTGATCGGATCTCTGCAGATTGTATTGTAGTCTTTCCACAAAGTCCTCCAGATTTTCGTCCTCCTTTTGGACCATTTTAAATAGTTCCTCCATTTTTTCTCTCGTTCAGCAGTAGTCTTGATATTTGGTCAAAAACTTCTCCTTCATTTGTTCCCATGTTGTGATTACATGACCTCCCAGACTCATAAACCATCTTAGTGCATTTCCTTTTAGTGTTGCTGGAAATAGCTTCAATTTCTGAGCATTAGTAAAATAATCATAACTTCTACACAATATATCAAACTAAAAAAGAAACTCATCAGGATCTTCAGAAGATAAACCATGGAAGTTAGGTAAGGCTGAGAGTGGGATATTATTCATGGGAGTTTCCCCTCTGGGAAGATCCCCAATAGGAAATCCCAAGGTGGAGAGAGAATTCTCACCTCTTCCCTCTCCTCCTACCTATCCTCCACCAAAGAGTCCTTCATTGTTTCCTTCCATTGGTTTTTCCCCTATTGCACTTGCCCGGTCTTCAATGTTTTCCGTTGGTCCTTCAATGTCTTGAAATGGTTCCTCAATGTGTTCTACTAGTTCCTCAGTATTCTCTACTATCTCTTCAACCCTTTCAGGGCCCACAACTTCCTCTGTTTCATATTTTGTTTGGAGAGAATGCTGAGTCTTTGGATTCTGAGAGCTTAGCCTCTGAGAAGTTTCAACTTTTGATATAATCTCATCAATAAAAGTTTTTCTTTCTCCTCTTCCTTTGCCCTTGCCACCTGTAGGATTAGTTTTCTTGCATCCTCTCATGCATTCTGCACATCTAAAATAAAAACATTAATGCTTTTGAAATCTATGATTGCCTTCCCCGGCAACGGCGCCAAAATGTTGGTCACTTTAATTGTTTATTAATTCAACAACTAAGTGCTACATAAATTGTCAACCCAGGGAAGTCTGTTTATTTCAAAGGTAACTACACACTGTATGTGCTCAATCACAAAAGCAGTAAAAGTTGTAGTAATAAGTATACTAGTCACACCTTGTTCTAAGAAAACTGAAGTTCTACTCTGAGTTACAAAAAAACCAATCTATTGCAGGAAATTATCAAAGAATGCTTAATTTCATTAAAAAGAGCAATCTAATAAAAGGAATCAATCTGCAAAGGAAAGCACTAGCTATGTTGTAACAGAGAACAGGACCCTAGTCCTCAAGCAGGAATCTTCAGCACCTGTTTCTAATTACCATGCTTGCCAACTCACTCTGTAAACTTAATTGCCAATAAAGCACTCACAGATTAACTGTAAATGAATTCGAGAAAGTAATGCAACATTCAATTGGAAAAACAGGGTTCAACAATAACACATAAGCAACATTTAGTGAACAGAACTTTAACAAGGTATGGATAGTAAACACACTTAACACACTGTAGAAATGTAATGGGTGAATCTTGTGATGAAGGTGGGCCCTGTCCTTGTCACAAGATTCCCCAGGAAACAGGAACTAGAAAAAAATGTTCAGAACAATATTTTATTCATCCATCAATATGTCATGTTACAAAAAGATTCAAGTTCTTTTCCTTTAGCAGTCTGTCTGTCCCCTTATAATGTAGATGTCTCCTCTTTTTAAAGAGGATACATATATTACAATTGATTACATTGTAAGTCCTATCTTTAACCCAATATGCCAAAATAGGGAAATCAGTTTTCCCATTAACAAAATGCTATTACAATGGTTATGGTAATGCTAACTTTGGAGTGTGGTTGTTTTAGCCAGTGTAGCAGCTCCTTCGATGATCATCTTCTATTGCTTTCGTATTTAGAATCAAAATCACGGTTTTTTCAACAAAGGGATTTGCGCATTGTTCTTAACTGTTTCAGCAACATAAACTGTAAGGATAACTCTGCAGTCTCCAGGCTGTTTCAACAATGTAGACTGCAATGATAAACTGTTTCAGCAACTATCCGATTCAATGATTAACTATGAAGGTAATGCAATTATATGTAAAATAAATTGAATGTATAGTAATGAGAAGAAATATTGTATACCTTTGGAAAAATGGGTTAAAGCAATAACATGGACTTTAAATATAGGTTAGAAAAGGATGACAAAATATATGGTCAAAAGGGGACAATGTGGGGTCCTAACAAATACCTAATGCCAAGAGAAACTGATTTCAACAAGAGTTCAATAACTGCACTATATTCAACAATATTATTGGTTGTTTGACCAAGGAACATACCTTGTAAGTTAATCAACTCACCATTAGGGTCATAGAGTACCCATGTTGCGAAAGATAGATTTTGTGTGCTATGACAAGCACCATCAATGAAACCATCATAATGGCTCTATGACATCTGCAAACCAAGTGGAACACAGGGTAAGAAAAAAATGCATGTTTGCAAAGCAAACAAACACACCAAAAATAAGAAGCACAGACTAATGAATTAATAGACTAATGTACATAAGTTATTACACGATTTTCATGCATAATACTTCTTGAGATACAAATCATTACGGGGCTGTGATAATGCATTTACCTCATAATCACATAGCTCATAGGCACCTTTTTTGTAAGACATGCTTAATGATATAGGGCCCATGCCACATGGGTTCAAACTTTCTTGCTCCCAATTTATAATTGGCTTGATCTAAAGATGGATCAAGTCACCTTAAACAAAAGTGCGAGGAGAAATTGTTTGGTCAAAATGATATTTGACTCATTTCTTTTGATCTTTGATGACCATCATAGGAACGGGACAAGTCTCATCAAGCCTTTCAAGATACAGTAGCTGTTCCTATTCAGTCGAGGTATTTGGAATAATTTCAATAGCTAGATTAAGCAAAGGGATTTTTCATTCGATGGGAAGAGTTGCTTCTAAACCGTACACCAGCTGGAATGGAGTGAATCTAGTGGCCATCTTAACAGAAGTTCTGTAAGCCCAAAAAGCTGAGAATAACATTAAATGCCAATCCTTTCTATGCTTCCCAATGGTACATTGAAGCATAGTAATAAAAATTTATTAACTACATCAACCTGGTCATTGGCCTATGGATAATAAAGAGTTGAGCTATCATGTCGAAGGCCCAATTGAGAAATCAACTCTTCCATCATGTGCTGATGAAAATGTGATCCATGGTTAGTCAAGATAGCTTGAGGGACACCAAAACGTGCTATGACATGGTTAAAAAGGAACTGAGTAGCATTAATACTGTCAGCATTGTATGTAGGCATCGCCTCGACCCATTTAGTAAAATAGTTGATTGCGATGATAATATAACCATTCCCCCCAGCGCTCGAGGGTTATATGTCATGAAATCAATGCCCCAGTTGGAAAATGAGCTAATTATAATTACTAGGTGTAGGAATATGGGTGGGGTGCTCTACCTACGGTTGAAAATATGGCATTCGTGGAATTTTTGGACAACTAGAATGCAATCTTTAAAGAGAGAAGGCTAGAAATAACCGTCAGGAAGGATTTTTTGAGTAGTGGCATATCCAGACATATGACCACCACAGGCACCAGAGTGGAAATCATTTAAGACCCTCTCAACATCTTCTAGGGTTAGACACCTGCGAAGGACAAACCCCACACCGACCCGTTACAATGTATCGCCAAGGATCCAATAGGGTTGTGACTGATGCCGAATGTGGCATTGGTCAGATCAAGATAACTCATATCGGAAATTCTAGGTTTGGAGATAAACAATAATATCTCCATACCATGGGTCAAGAGTGTTGATCAGAAACAAAGTTTCATCAGGTATCTGCTCAAGAAAATCAATTGAAGTGTTTGCAGACAGAAGAGCATGGATCAACTTAGCGAAGATTAGCGATTTATTTGATTTAGCAGAAGTAAATTCTAAATCAAACTCCTGCAGGATAACGATCCATTTGGAGTATTTCCCCCCAATAATTGATGAGTCAGTATATATGTTATGGGGTTGCAATTAGAAACCACTGTGGGTTTTCGTAAAAGGATATAGTATCGAAATATTTGGACGACATGAACTGCCGCCACAGAAAATTTCTTGACTTGAGAGTATTGATGGCGGCCAAGTATAGGAAGTAATCACGAAGATAATCGGGGGGATGCAATAAAGGAGCACTGATCAATGTGTTCTTTAAAGCATCGAAGGATCATTGGGAAACTTCATCCCAAGTAAAAGGGATCCCCTTCTTAAGTAAGTGAGTAAAGCCTTGGAAAGTTCGACGTAAGTAGGGACAAATCGATGGAGAAAATTAGCTTTTCCCTGCAGGCTCTGCAGTTGTAGTAATGATGTGGGGGGGGGGGTAGATTGATAATTGCCTCAACTTTCAAAGGATCAATCCGGAAGCCTTCGTGAGACACCAAAAAACCCAAGAGTCGGACAGACTAAATGCAAAACACACACTTGTGTGGATTGAGATGGATATTGTAATGCCAACATCGTAAAAAGATGGATCTTAAATGATTTGGATGGTCATGACGCTTAGCAGAATAAGCTGGTAAGTCATCAAGGTATGGCTGAACAATGTGTCGAATGTTGTGAAATGTATAAGACATTGCTTGTTGGAAGGTAGCGCCAAAATTATACAAGACGAAAGGAAGCTTCTTGTAAGAGAAAGTACTGCAGGGATAGAGAAAGGCCATTTGATGTTGATCGTTGGGTGAAAGTTAATATCGCTATAGCCAGAAAAATCGTCCATGAATGAAAAAATATCACTCCCAGCGCATAGTAGATGATTTGGGCGATAAATGGAGTGGGATAATTGTCCTTAGGACATATCGTGGTAATCAACAAAAACATGGATCGTGCCCTTATTTTTGGCAATAGGGACAATATTGGATAACCAATCTATAAATGGAATAGGAAAAATAAAGATTGCTTTTAGAAGATTCTCTACTTCTACTTTCATAGCAACAACTTTCTGAGGGTGCACAGGGCGAAGTTGTTGTCGATCAAGCTTGGCGCTAGGATAAGTTAGAATCTCATGCATTACTATTTCTGGATCGATACTAGCCATTTCATCATATGACCATGCAAAAATGTCTCAAAATTCTTTAAAATGTTGAGTATAAATCCTGACCTCATCTGGAGAACAGGAAACCCTAATATGGATGTTCTTGAAAATTCCATATTTAATGGAAATGTCAAGAGGCATCGTATTAGTGATCTTCCTCATATTACCCTCCAACAATACTTCATGCACTAGAGCAGGTGTTTGAAGTGGATGTGTAGGACAATGAGCAATAGATGCTTCAAGACAGGAAGGCATCTCTTGAAGGCTAGGAAGAAAAGAAGAATGATGATGTAGACTGCTCAATGAAGTTTCATCCAGAGACATGACCTCAATGATACTCTCATCAGTGGGGAATGTCTCGTTCAAAGGATCTGGAGAATCCCAAGAACCAATCTAGGGAGATGGCATGTAAGTGTCCAGATTCATACTAAAAATGGAATGACTATCTGAAGCGGCCATTGAAGCTAAGACAATTTCTTGATAATTTAGCTCCAATGGACTTAAAAGCATAGCATCATCAAATGAATCAATTTGATCTGCGGTAGGAATAACCCAAGGATTTGTAGAGTTTGAGATCATATTGACTAAATGAAAATTCAGAGGTGGGAGAGTAAAAGTACCCATTAAAGAAGCGTCTTTGAAGAGACCTACCCCCATGCTCTCGTAAGATATCATAGTATTACCCATGTAAGGAACGTTACCGTCTAATGAACTAGAAGAAAAGAAGGAGAGTTTATCAACTGTGACAATTTTTCCTTTTGTTAGAATATTATATATATTACGGAGAAATGGAACACATAAAATATTGCAGAAATATAAACACAGAAAAAGCACAAAACAAGAGAGACATAGATATACGTGGTTCACCCAGTTTGGGCTACATCCACCTCGAACAGCCAGTCCTTCCTTTCTATTATCCAGCAAAATGAAGAGACACAACCTACAACAAATCCGCTGTAATATCCTCTGTCTTCTCTCACAGTATCACCTCTCTGTTTCTCGCCCACACAGAATACACATCTATCTCACAACCTCAAATACAATGCCCTCATACAAAGAGAGGGTTTGCCTTCAAGGGCATAAAACCCTAAACCAAACATAAGTTCTACCGTCAGATCATCCGCCTAATGAACGGCCCAGATTGACTAGAAATTACTATACTTTTACAAGGCAATTTCACAGCTGTTTTTAGCTTCGGGGGCTGCCCTTGAAACCCCTCGCCAGGGGGGGGCTCCCAAAGGTCGCAGCCCTCCCCCCCTGGACCCCCCCTGCAGCGAATATTTTACGGGCGGCGTTGCCGCCCCCATTTTGAACTGGGGTCCATTGTGGTGGTACTTTTGAATATAGAAGATAATCAGGCTCCACACCCAACACCCTCACGAGGAGAAAAAAGTACGCGGAACAAAGAAGACACCACACAAAACATGGCGTGAGTCTAGATTCACTCGAGAAGAAGGTTGTAGTTGAGATTTTTCATCTACAACTTCTAATTATAATTCAATAATCTTTCATTTTAATGTAATTGACAAGTTCATGAGAATACTGTATGGACGTGAACCTCAGCCATCAAAGGCTTCCAAGGTGTTAGGAGATTGGTTAAGAGAAGGAGAGGCAATGGATTTCGAACATGAAACTGACATGATCCAGGTAGAGGCACCTTCATCAATAACTGTCCGAAGAATTGTCTTTCCTTTGATAAGGACCTATATCAGAAATCCAATCTAATGAGGAAGACGAGGCACATGATTTTCAAGATCGAAAGTAATTAGACTCAAATTAGAAGGATTGATAACACCTATAGAAGACAACAATGATTTTTGCTACATTGGAAAATATTGGAGAACCTCCAAGGTAGACATCGCCGAAGGTGCTTAAGCTAAATCCTCAAAAATATTGTAATGTTGCGCAACTCTAGCATTCAGATTAAAATATGACTTCCGAAGGACACCTTTGAGAGGTGGTCTGATGATAGACTCAATGTTAGGGAACTCGATATGGAGTGGACCAAAATTGGATGGAGTAGAAGTAGAAGGAGTATCAGTAGTTTCTTTTTCCATCGTCTACTTAGGCGTGGATTGATAGTCCATAGTTCGAGTAGTGATTGAGATAGGTGATGAACCTTGCATCATGAAAAATTGGGAACATGAAGAGGCAGAGGACTACAGTTGGTCTACCAACTATGTTTGCTGTGATGGAAAGGGTTCTTTTAAGACAGTCAGAGTCCCTTTTAGTAAGTGACTAACTTCAGATCGTTGGGGACAATCTATAGTGTAATGATCCTTCTCATAGAGGAGGCAAGGATATTTCATCTTTCTTCTAGAAGCATCATCAACAAATGATTTAGGAGGGTCCTGTTTTGGGGCATCAACTTTGGTCTTACCTTTTCTCTTATTTTTACCTTTAGAGGCCTTATCTATTGTGGTAGACTGGAAAACATGTACCTCATAAGTTTTACCAGGTCTAGATGAATTTTTGGAGGGATTATTGGAACTGGTGTTCGAGACATATTTCTGCTTCGAAGAAGCTTTTACAGAAGTATGAGACACAAAACCAATCACACCATCAACAGGTGGTGTATTCGGAGACTTCGATGCTGTCAGATCTGATGATGGTATCATAGCATTAGGTAACATCTCGTACAATGTTCCAGATTGCGAATAGACTAAGTCTAAATATTGGGCACGGCGATAGGTTTCTCCTTAGTAACACATCCACCCATAACTATGTCCTTAGCAATCTTGCTAACGAATGACTTTGTGTACCATTCTGTCAACAAATAATTAGCAATCTCAAACTTGATGAGTTGACACTGACATCCCCATTCATGGATATGATAGAAAATGTGGGTCGCGTTGTCTTTCTTAAGGGACGTAAGAAAATGAGTGCTAGTTTCATATTGATCAACAATTGGAAATGAGTAAGGAAAGCCATGGCGAGAGAGTTGAAGTCACTGTAGGTACCTTGAGGAAATTCGATGTACAATTTAATGAAATCACCTATGGGAGTTCTCTGAAAGAGTTGAAGATGGATAGAATCATTGACATATGAATTGGAGGAGCACTAGAGGTGATATGTCATCACGTGGGCTTGCGGATCCTCCTTCACTTTTCCCTCAAATTTGGGGCAATTGCTCGGAGTTTTTGTTGGAACTGGAGGCTAATAAGGTGAATGAATAATGGGATCATTTGTGAACCTTGAGACATCGAGATGTTCCAAAATAGCCAAGAAAGGAAATTGCATGTTAAACGACATATAGGACCTTTTAGGAGACCCAAACTGTAGACTCCATCCTTGCTGGTAAGGATTTTGGCCCCATAGTGGAGGATTTTATCCACATGAATCTGATTTTTCCCCACTAAGGGTTACCTTGACCATAAGTTGGATTGGGTCCAACGTAGGCTTGATATTTCCCTACCGTAGGTCGCTGATAAGCATGGTATGTGGCATATGGGTTAAGCGATTACTGAACTTGTTGACCCTGGTCGTAAGGAGATTGACCCTGCTGTTGCAAGGGTTGATCTTGACCTTTCAAAGGATGATATGCATAGAAAGCTTGTTGTTGCCAAGGTTGACCTTGTTGCTGCAAAGGTTGACTTTGATTCTATAAAGGTTGACCTTATTGCTGTAACGATTGGCCTTACGAGGACAAAGGTTGAGAAAACTGCTGAACAAGTTGAGTTTGCGGCTACAAATGTTGCTGCCACTGTGACAAAGGTTCCCTTACTGTTGTAATAGTTTCCCTTGCTACTGCAATGCTTGCCCTTGTTGCTACAAAGGTTACCCTTGCTACTGTGAAGTTTTGCCTTGCTGCTGCAAAAGTTGCCCTTACTGCTGCAAGGGTAGATGAATAGTTACTGGGGTTATGCCTTGTTGGTATTGATAATTTTTGAACTGAATCTAGCCATATCCACCAGGAATAATGGATTGAATTGGCTAGACATACGCTCCTACTTGAGGAATGTAAGGTGGATTAATAAAGGCTTGTGAACCATATGGACATAAGCCTGTTGGAATGGAACCTGAGCCATATATGACTACTGATATTGGATGTTACCTGACCTAGATGGACTAGTAGGGTTTAGAATAACACCATAATAATGTTTATTAATTTCAACCATGTGAGTTTGTAATCAAATCACACTGTTTTCGCCTGACACAAGAGGAAAATTCAGATCTTCCTCCCCAAGCGGGGCGCATTATGTGGAGGGGCAGAAGAACTTACAGAGACCTGACCTGAGACGATCAGTTGAACCAAAAGGGTTGATTGAAACGAAGAGATAGGTTGTGACGAAAAGGTAGGTTGAACAGGAACTGAGGTGACTACAGTTTGTATAGTAGTTCGAGAGGTCGTGTTATTAATGAAAAAACCATATGTAGGCATAGCATTAGAAGACTAGATGGGGTTTTTATACAATGATGAGGCACTAGGATTACCCGAGAATAACTAAACTAAAGTGGTATAACCATGTGACAACATGGGTCCGCTAGTTTCAGGCTAGGTGAGAGACGAGACTCTTCCTGTATAAGGAAATCCTTCTGGAGGGAATTCATATCTCTGCTCATCATCCATGTGAGGAGTATGGGTAGCAGATACTTCTGAATGACCCAGAGAGGAGACTGGGATTTCACCTTCTGACTCCATAATGGAAATAATTGGTGATGAGGAACTTGAGGTGTACGAGGAGATAAATCCAAAGAATACCATGCCGATCATATGGACTCTAAGGACTTTGAGGAGATATCACAACAAGATCATATAACTGATTCAATGGGTGAATCAAAAGTGCTTGAGGACTTTTAGGAGTCTGCGGGCTCTCAAGGGTCTGAATAGGATTATCAGAGGAATCCAAATCAGATTCTTGAGGTGACTAGGAATCTGATGGAGGTGGACGAGAAGATAAAGGTTAGACGCTTTGAATAATTCCAAGTTCAAAACCTTGATCCTTAAGTGACTGAGGAAGTTCCAAATGAACTCCCTGGGAGGACCCTTTAGTATCATACAATGAAGGGGAACTATGAGATGAACTCAATGGTTCAGCCACGATGACTTCCTCTCAACAAAAAAAAAGGAAGGGAGATTCGTTTAGGGCTTTTAACAATCTTGAAATTAATATGGAATTACTCCATTTTGGTCTAAGAATAAACTTCTTGGGTTCAACATGTTTATCGTAGGCAATTATTTTTAGAAATAAAAACTTTGCCTTTTCATCTTTTAAGAGTCAAGAAAAGGGTGAAAATGTGACTCTAGTCACTTTTGATAGTTTTGTGAACTTGAAAGGACAAGTTTCTTGATGATCTTTTCAAATTTAAAGAGACAGAAAAGACCGAAATGACTGCTAAGGTGAATTTAGGTAAAAAAAGTACCAAATAACCGTGAAACACAATATACACCTTAGAAAATTAATTTACCAAGGACTTGACGTACGTGCAGGCAATCTCCTTGAATGCTGTGTTCCATGTATCATGTTTACAAGGAAACATACTCGACTTCCTATGGATAAAGGTTTGCAACCTATGGGGGTCTCCCTTTATATACGCGATGGTACTTGGAGCACAAGTCCATTCTAGCGCTGTCTAATGCCGAAGCGAACGACAACTCCTAAGTTTTAAAGACACCAGAACACGTCTCTAGCCTAGACCAGTAAACATGAACGTTAATGTTTCAAATTCTCGTTAGATTAATTGATAGATTTTTAAGTTATTCTTGGAATTATGTTTCAATTTCAAGGCCTTAACAATGTTACCTATTCCTGAAATGCAAACTAGATGATGAAATTAAATCCTTCAATTCATTGAAAGCTATTTATGAAGGGAAGAAGATCACTCAAATCATGCATCAAACCAAATGAAAGTGTATCCATGAAAATCTACAAATTCTATATGAAAAAGTGTATCCATGACAATCTCCAAATGCTATATGCAAAATATGAGATCTAATATTTCATATGACAAGAAAATGCAATGCCAAAAAAAACCTTAAAGAAAAATTTCCTTAAGATATAATGATGGTTTTTTCTCTTTTTCAAAATGAAACTATTGTAATCTGGTCCAAAAGTAAAATAGAATGAAAGCAAGCTAACAAATATGAAAATATATTTCACATCAATGATTTGAATGCAACTCAAAATGCTTCAAAAACTACGAAAAGAATAACACTTTCACTTTCACTTTTCGAAACAAAAAATTCAAAACAAACACTTTCTTTTGATTCCAATGATACAATTGATTTGTAATTTATCATTTGTCAGAAAAAATCAAGAAAATTTCACAGTATTTATTAATGAAAAAAACTTAAGACACAAGAACCAAAAGCGATCTACAAAAGGTGTCTGAACACACAAAGACTCTTCAACACAGGTAATTGATCTCTGATAACTGATGAAAAGACCAATGAGTGGATGAAGGTTGACCTAGAAGACCTAGAAACCCTAAAAGGCTAATCAAAATGCAAACACTCTTAAAGCAAGTTAAGATGTGATTACAATCAGATAACAAGAAAGTCAACCAAGATCACACTGGTAAATCAGTGTGAGAAGGCAAAAAGAGCTGAAAAGAAGAAAATAAACCCTAATTTTCTTAATTTTATGGAATCATCACACCTGTTAGGAGTAAAGTAGTGATCATCCCTACTGTAATCAACAAAATAACGATGTCATCGTGACTGTTAGGGTCAAACCCACGATGGTAGAGAAAACAAAAAAGAAACTCAAAATATTCAAGAACATCTCAAATAAAAAACCTTCAAGCTTCTACAAGACAATGACACTGATCACAAACAAAAAATAAAGTCTAAAAATGAATAGTTGATCAAACTCGTCAAAAGACAAAGTGAAGAAAGGGAAGGAAAGGGTCATAGGCTCCCCAGCGGAGTCACCATTTTATTGACAATGTTAATCCTCTTTGTGGACATAGATGATCCCTCTAGCCAAATGAGTGGGTCTAGCAACTGAAGTGACAATCAACTAGACATCTTCCTAGATTATAATAGACAAGTAGAATCAGAGAGATGAACTACCTTGTTTTGATTCTATTTCAATTTCCTTTGTTGGGATCCTCAAACTGCTTGTGTGACGAACTTGTTCCTTCTTCTCTTAGTGCTTATGTACCTACACAAGTGATCAACAGACAACAAGGCATGCCAAAACCAATAATAAATCCAATAATAACCTACTTAGTTGATCAAGGAATGCCAAGCTAATACATACATGAACATGTATATTTTGGGAAGATGAACCCACAGTTGTATATTCTATAAAGAATAAAGGGAAGCTTACAGCCATAGCCTTGATGCTGAAAAACTCTCCTTGAGTGGTAATCCAAGTCGAAGCCAAGAAACTCCCCAAACGATCCTTATCCAAGTCTAATGAATAGACTCTAAGAACAAGCTCAACATAGGGGTGCAAATGGACATATACCAACCATTTGGGAATGGGAGAGGAGGAATTTATAGGCTTGGAGAGGGAGTTAGGACTCCTCCAAAGATAGGATTATGCCCACATCTCAAGGAGGTAGCTCATAGGGATAAGACAAAGAGGTCAAGTTAGGAGGATTCGACCTCATCTGTGTGAAACCACCTCTGGCTCACCACTATGGAAGCTTCTAGATCACGAAGCTTATCATCATCTTTGGGAAAATTACCTTTTTAGGATCATCGTGGGTATGAAAAGGAACATAGTGATGCCATCCTTAAGATGAATCGATCCTAGTAAGCTGTACAAGTCCTAGGAAGGATAAACTCAATATATTTTTCATGCTTAGAGAGTTTAAAAAAGAGACGAAAAAGGAAAACTGCACCATGTCCCTTTTCGTAATTTCTCTCTCGAATCCGAAAAGGTAGAAAACAATATTCGAGAGAACCTCCTAGCCATGTTCGAATAAGGTGTTCCTTTTTTGTACAATAGTCTATCTCAATCTGGAAAAGGGTTAAACTTATACTGAGTAGACGTCAATTAATTTACTTTTATGAGTTCGAAACAACAAGTACTCAGAAATATTTTCATATTTTTGGAGTCTGAAAAGAGATGAAATGGGATTCCACCTGGAGGAAAAAGTGGTATAAAAGGATAGAAACTGGTTCTGATCATGATGGAATAGCTCAAAACATGTAATGGTCAAGATATTGGATAATAAGACCACTCATAGCAGATGTTCCTCAGGCAAGGGTAAAATAACCAAGTGAAAGCGTATGATCGGCCAAAGAGATGGTGATGATGGAATGAAAAAAAAAAGTCTCATTTGGAAAAAATTGGCTGATAAAAATGGCATTCATGAGATGTAAAGTGGGAATGGTTTCATTTTTAAATAAGCTTGAAATATGAGAAAAAACTATGCTTGGATTTGGTTTCATTTTTACACAAGCTTGAAATGGAAACAAACTATGCTTGGATTTGGTTTCATTTTTACACAAGTTTGAAACAAAGATAAACTGTGCTTGAGATAAGTTTGCACGCCCCCAGAAAAATGACTCAATTCAAGGTACATGCCCCCAAAGCTTCATTTCATTCACCTAAGTAGACTGCAAGTTACTAACAGGTGGATGGAATGAAGGTACCTTCTCCTCGGATACTCTACTTCACCATCTACCACTTGTTCCTCATCTCGTGTCATTGATGGGGGAAACATTATGGCCCTCCTGCAAAAAATCGTCTCTTGTCGACACCAGCTCATTATCCAGGAGATTGATCTAGAGATCCCTTTTGGTACCTTGGATCTTGCATACCTCAATGGCAAGTTCTTCGCACCTGATGATAGACTTTCATCATTGGTCTTCGATTGGGTGATTCTACGGGTGTTCGACTTCAGCTCATTTTTCACACTTGGTGGATTGTACTGGACAGTACCCTGAGAACCATTGGCATTATTGGTGGTTTCTCTCGCGCTTATTAATGGTTTTCATCATTGACCGGTAATCAAGCGACTTTATATCATGCTTAACCTCAGCACATCTGTTCGCATACTAGAATTTGTACTCTGATCAGTTCGATTTCAAGACCTCGAACTAAGATTACATATGTTCAAGGTGTGTGGATTGGTTCGTGATTACATATATGACTCTTTGATGGATGACTGCGACCATACCTAAGTCTTCATGGATGGTTGCAACCATACCTTTGTCATTATATATGGTCTTATCAACTGGGTGGCAGGCCTGGTCTCATATGTCTTTTGGATGGCTGCACCCATGCCTAGACTATATGTATTTCATTATCATAGATATCCATTGTACTTGTGCCTGTAGGATCTTTGAGGTGGCTTTCCAGTTCAGACAATTTCGTAAAGCATTTCACCCCTCCCACTCTCTCAGGCTTCATGCTTTAGGGGGCATTTATTACACAGTAATTTGTCACTATCCTCATCTCAGTCCCTCTACTATGTCATGTGTCAAATAAACATGTTCATATCTTCCCACTGATATAAGAAGATTAAGCAAATGTTCTCTGATGCTACAAATTGACCCTCATTCCCTATGTTTCTGCCTTGTCGCGAGTAAATCCTTAATATACACGACGGTCCCATGTCATAAATGGTCTCATCGCGACTCTATTGCAGGTGTATATCTGTTTCCTGCGACGGACAGATTTCTAGACCCGGCGCGAGGTTATGAGTTATATATAGCGATAATGGGTCTGTGTGTATTGCCTCCTAGCGATGCCATCGCAGAGACTTAGTTTACAACTTGCGACGATCCAGATTGGACGAATTTGTTCCAACAACCAACCTTTTGGATGTCTCTAGACCTGGTTATTGGGTTAGTTTGGGTGGCCCTTCCCCTTCTGGAATGGTAGTTTTGTCTTTTGTGCTACCTTCCTTGAGGATGAGCTCTTTCTCCCTTATTTCATGGAGACTCCTTCTCCTATAAAAGAACTCACCTTTTTTATGATCTACTAGTTATTTTGGTTGGGCAGTGCTGCTAGTGCTTTTGAGTTTGATAGATAGCTTTGGTGTGAGTGAGACAAGTGTGGGATTGCTTATAGTTTGTAAGAGGTTGTGGAGTGCCCTTATCTTTGTATTAAAGATTATGAGTGAGAGAGAGATATTTTATGTTGGGAGACCCATCCTAGAAGAGTGAATGCTTGGAGAAACATATTGGTTGGATCCTACAAGAAGGCCTGTGACGTCAAGACTTGGTTGTAAACTTTGCTCGTGATTTATTATTAACACAATCAATGATGATTTCCTATGTCTTGTATGTAATTTACTTGATAGCTCATGATTTCTTGACTTTATGAGTAAATAGATCATTTTTGTTCTCGATTATGTGCTTTGTCATTGTCTTGTGTTGTTTCAAGTTGATTGCTCATTAAGGAGAAGGAAACGGAAGCTGGAGCAGTGCAACAGAACTTCATCGACCACCAGTTTGAGGTAGGCCTCAAACGATGATTGTTTAAAGAAATCAATTGTTGGTTTGTCCTTGCTGTGACTAGACCCACTCTAGGGCTAGAGGGGTTGCCTCTATCCACAGAGGGAACACTTTCCCGCATCACAATAGTCGTTCTGTGATAAGGAAGTGATCTAATCTTCAAGCTAGCGTATCCTCCCCTGTTCTTCTGTTCCTCCAGGTAGGTTGTAATTTCGCAAATGGTATATTGATGAGGTTGTGATCCTCCAAGATATTATTGAAGAAAGTAGATAGAGGGTCTACTTGGGCATGATGACCCCAAGATTCAGAATATCCAATTGAGAAATTAAGGTCTCCTCCAAGAATTAGGTTTTCCACTTGAATTTGATTGGAGCTTGTGAAAATGCAACAAGATGATGGAGCTTAGTGAAAAGAAGTCGCCTTCACTAAGTGGGCCCAGAGGCTATTTTTGGCGCAAAGTCTATTTTTAGACTATGTCTATTTTTAGACATATGGATCATGGTCTATGAGTTTCAGGATGCTATTTATGGATGATTGGTCATGTTGGTAAAAATAGATGGACCTCTATTTTTAGACATATGAGCGGAGTCTATTTTTAGACTGTCAGTCAAAAAATAGAACAGTGGAATATTATTAGCTCTTGATAATATTTGGACTATAAACATTATCTTATCCTCTTGCAGCACTTCAGTTCGAGCTACGGATGTGGCACATGCAACTGCTAGAAAGAAATACATTTTTCCTATGGGTTAGTTGAGCTATTGCATGATGGACTTCAGTTATGACTCAAGTGCTTGAGTTTGGTGGAGTTGATTGAGGAGTTGATGGAGTTGTTTTTAGTTTGATTTAGTTGAACTAGTTGTATTTAATCTAACTGACAAATACACTAGTGATGAGTGGTGTGAATTAATTATTAGTTAATTCACTAATTATTAACTCATAAATCAACTAAAGAATACATCAGTTAACTCAGTGCATGGATAGTTCAGTGGAGACAAGTGTTAGAGGTGGGTGAAATGGTGAGACTACTATCAGTTGTGACTATAGATGTGCATGAGATTTGCACAATCATTGATTGAGATTTCCAATGAGGATTGCGCAGTAAAAGCCAAGGGAATTCGAACTTGGATCTAATCTATTCTCAACTTGGATTGCGCAGTAGAGGCAGGGCAAACAGTGGAGGCGATTTGAACCCGTGACTTGTTCAGATCTGAGCTAGTTTGTGTGTAGCATGTGGCGATAATACTGAGTACTTGTGAGGAGTATTGTACTATGTATTGTTACATGTTCTCTATCATTATAATATACAAATAGTTGGGGGTTTTCAACTGTATGCTTTCCCCATTACATACTATGTTGTATGTGTGATTAATGTTTCAATGTGCGCATGCGATTGTTTTTTTAATTCCGCAAATTGATGATCAATGGTAGAGGAGGTTATGTATTATGCATGCATTCCTAAAATAGTGTATAATCAAGATAATCTCTGTGAATAAGTGTTATATTATTCAAATCTCTACATGGTATCAGAGCAAAGTTGATCATCAGATCTATTATTCAGAAAGTGATTACATTTTATTTCTTCAGGCAGAGTCTGTAATCGGGCCAGGTAGCCTCTGGATTCATCCTTATTTTAGAAGGTGAGATATACGGTAAATGCCCATATATTCAATATTTGTACGAGAAATACTTTGTTCTCACGAATTTTAGATCAGAAGCCGTTGAGTTTTGAGCTGGTGGAATTCGAATTTGCAACAACGTTTTCTTGGTGTCGAAGTTGAAATGTCTTTCAACGGATTGTGATTGGAGTATGCCCTTGAAGGCAACTCAAACTATATTGCATGGAAAGATAGGATGGAGGCGGTGTTAGATGACAATGGTTTGAAGGAGTTCAGAGATGCTGAAGTCCCAAAGCCTACTGATGCTGCTCAAGTTGAGGCTTTGTTGGGTCCCTATAATTCTAGTGATTACCCCATTACTATTGTAGTTATACCCCTTATTAATATTGTTGTGCCCCTATTGCCCCCATATTGTTATTACTGTGCCCCATAGAATCCCTCTATTGTTATTTTTGTGGCTTTATATTATTATTGTTAGGTCGGCTGGTTTCTATTGTGACTCCTTAGACTCCTATATATAGAAAGGAGGTTTTGTCATTTGTATCATCCAAGAATTGTTCATTTATGTAATGTAAAGGAGGTTGCCCCCTCGAAGAGGCTGAATTCTAAGGCGTGGATCT